>JAKSZT010054032.1:757054-834541 GCA_026826555.1 Tolypeutes matacus
TTTTTTCTTTTAGTGTTTTGACTATGTCATACCACTGTCTTCTTGCCTCCATGGTTTCAGCTGAGAAATCAGCACTTAATCTTATTGTGCTTCCCTTGTATGTGATGGTTCTCTTTTCTCTTGCTGCCTTGACTATTTTCTCTTTGTCTTGAGCATTGGACAGTTTGACAAGTATATGTCTTGGAGTTGGCCTGTTGGGATTTATAGTATTTGGGGTGCGCTGTGCTTCCTGGATCTGCACATCCATCTCTCTCAATAGAGTTGGGAAGTTTTCAGCCATCACTTCCTTCAACACTCCTTCTGTTCCCTTTCCCTTCTCTTCTCCTTCTGGGATGCCCATAATGCGTATGTTTGTGCATCTTGCATTATCGATTAATTCCCTGAGACCATACTGGATTTTTTCTATCTTTTTGTCTATCTTTTCTACAATCTCTTTGATTTCAACTGTATTGTCTTCCATATCATTAATTCTTTCCTCTGCCTGTTCAATTCTGCTGCCATGTGAGTCCAGCGTCTTTTTCATTTCTTGGCTTGTGTCTTTGTTCGCCATCATATCCATTACATTTTTAGGTGTGTTAGCTATTTCTTCAGTATGTTCTCCCAGTGTCTTCTTTATATCCTTAATCTCTTCCTTCAGTTCTTTAAGTTGGTCCATGATATTTGTTTGGATAGCTTTGATTAGTTGTTCGATGTACTGCATTGCTTCTTGGTTTTTATTTTGTGCAATGGACTGGTCCATGTTTTCCAGTTTTTCAGAGTCATTTGTATTTTTCTGTTGCCCTCTGGTCATCATATTATCTTGATGGGTTTGTTCAGTTGATTAGCTTTTCTCTATTCTCTAGAATTTTATTTAGCTGTTGGTTCTGCGTGTGAGTTAAGTTTTCTCTTTGGCAGTTTTTCTTCTTATTTTATTTCCTTACTTCTTTCTATGTTCCCTTGAAGGCAAAAGGTTAGAGCCAGAGGAATCAAAAGATGTAAGGAAGGCAGAAGGATAATAGAAATGTTGATAAAAGTTAGAAGAGGGGCAAAATGAGACTTAATGAGATGAATATTTAACTTGTGTAGGCAGTGTAGAGTACTAGGAAAAAATATGGAGTTCCTATAATGGACTGGGAAAAGAAATGGAGGAATATATATATATAGTGATTTAGAAGGCTAGAATTATGAGGAGGTAGAGAAATAGTAGAGAAAGGTCTGAAAGGAAAAAGTGAATACTAATAAAAAAAAAAAAAAAGAAAAAAGAAGAAGAAAACAAAATAGATGGGATAGAAATTGACACCCTTAAGTTGTGGGCCTATGAAAAAATGTTGTCTCTAAGAGCCACAACAGAAAACAGAAAGCAGAAACATGCAGGAAGGATAAGCGATTGTTTGTAATACAGAATCAATATATACAGCGAGTGGGAAATTACTGAATAAGAAGCCCAGCAAAAAAGCGACCAGCTGGCAGCACCTATTTAAAAAAAAAATCAAAGGAAAAAGGAAGGGGGGAGGAAAATGGCAATAATATCAATAGACCAGAAATTAACAGAGAGAAACCAAAGATCCACACAGGCAAGCAGTCAAACAGAGCTAAGGGGGGTCAATGATTCCCCTAGGGTCCACGTGGATCCTTCCTGCCTACTTGTGTTTATCAATGAATTTCCCCACAGGGTTCTATATGCAGGTCCTGAAGCAGCTTTTAGCTATTAAACTAAATTAAAAAGAATTTATTTTTCATCTTTTGAGGTGACCTCAATTTTTTTTTTTTTTTTAGCCAAATGCAGGACCCAAAATAATTCCTCCTCTAGACCAACCCCCTTACAGAAGGGACCCTAGCTGGGCCCATGGAAATTAATCAAGCACGTCCCACTTTCCGGACTCCCCAGGTTAGCTGAAGCTCTGATGTTAGTCAGTGAGGAGTGCTAAAGATGGCAGATTCTGCCCCTTCTGGCGCCGAGCTCCAGTGTCACCGGGCTGCTCAGTAAATCAGTTTGAGTGCAGATTCGCGTCTGCTCTCAGCCTGGTGCTGCTTCAGTTGGGCTTATCTGCTCCCCAAAGCTATGGGGCGGTGCAGACAGCCAGATCAATGTCTAAAAATATAAAATATAAAATACCCTTCCCTGTCTTCCAACAGAACCCTCCCTTCTTTGGGAAGTGTCCCTTCCTCCTGGCTCCGCAGCGGCCCGGGTCTTATCCCTGGGTGGCTAGGGAAATCAGCTGCGTTCCCCGACCAAAATCCCCCCTCCGTTTCACCGGGTGCTGATTAGCTCCTTTGCTCTGTTCACACAAAGTCCAAGGGGCGCCAGGCAGCCAGCTCCCCAGAAAATAAAACTTTTTCGCCCCGCCCGCGGCTCCAAATGGCCGTTTTATTTTTTTTTCCCTAACCGCGGGGCTCAGCCGCCTGTGCCAACCTCCACCGGCAGCCTCAAAACTCACGAATCTCCACCGATCGGTTCACGCCGTCGATCCACGCAGGTAGTTGTCCCAAGCCTCTCACTCCACGCTTGCACAGCACAGACCCCCAGGCAGGACCCCCTCCCCAATCTGCCTTGCTCTGGGAGCTTGCAGTGTGCACCCTCCTACACCAACGCCATCTTGCTGCCTCCTCCAATAATATCCTTTAAATGTGTTTTATATTGTTTTGAC
The DNA here is from genome assembly GCA_026826555.1 of Tolypeutes matacus. Lineage (NCBI taxonomy): Eukaryota > Metazoa > Chordata > Mammalia > Cingulata > Chlamyphoridae > Tolypeutes > Tolypeutes matacus. The sequence goes on from JAKSZT010054032.1 coordinate 759,682, forward strand.
TGCCTTTTTTTTTTTTTTGTAGAAATAAAAATTGACCTTCAAATTTATTGTCAAAAAAGAAAGAAAGAAGGAAAGAAAGTCAGAGGCTGCAGTGAGGACCTGCTTTGGGGCACAGCAAACCAGGACACTGCTTACCAACTCCCAGTGAGCGAGGGTCAGATAAAAGATTGGGATAACCGAAACAAGTAATCGTGATTTATTAAGCTTCCCAGCTGCCGGGAAGGGCTCCTCTCCCCCACCACCGAGGTATTAAGCAAGGGGAAAACTCCTGGCAAATTGTATCTGAGAGTAGAGCAGATGTCTACCTCCACAGGAAGTGCTCTGCGTCATCTAGGAGGGTACTGGACAGACAGGGCAGCCAAGAATAATCGGGGGTTGTGCACCTCAGTGACTCGAAGGGGCACACATACCTGGCCCTCAGACTAGGTAGAGACCTAGCCCCCTCCTGCCAGGAAGAGGGGTCTGGGAGAGCAGAGAGAAATTTTTTTGCAGTGAGTTTAGCCAGCTGAGCTCCCCTTGAATATCAGAAGGGACCCCAACTCGACAGGGAGAGGGGAGAGGGATCATCCCAGGCTGGTGGTCACACCCAGTCATCTAGGTAGAGAGAGAAGTTACATCAGAGAGGATGCAGTGACAGGCGGCAATCAGCACCACTCCATCTGACTGCAGGGGAGATAACCTGCCTTAGGGATAAGGGGCTGATAGTCTTCTGAAAGGCTAATTAACCCAAGGAGGCAGAATAGCTCAGTGGGAGAATTCCTGCCTATCACATATAAGGTCCCTGATTTGAGAATTGGCTATTCCTTGAGAAGAGATCCACCTGGTTATCAGCCATCCAGCTGAAACTTTATGACAGGTAACATATAGACATTTTATTTCTATTAGCTTTAATTGGATGTCTTACTTTTTAAAAAGTTCATTTTCTTTTGTTTCCCTTACTTTACCCACTAAAACCCAGTTCAAAACCTGCAGAAGGCAGGCTGCAGGGTAAGTGATAGAAGAACACCAGCAGCCTGAGAAGACCCTTTTAGGTCTAAGAAAGAAGGCTGTTTTTCTGTCCTTATTATTATTATTTTATTCTATCTCTTTTATTTTAAAAAAAAATGAGTTGCTGATGTCTTGTTTCGTGCTTGTTTTGTGTCCCCTCCCTTTCTCTCTCTGCTTGTTACTTTTGCTTTTTCTTTCTTTTATTCTTTTTTTTACTGATCTATTCTACCTATGCTACTTCATTTCACTCTTTCATCTTTATACCTTTTGTTTTCTATAGTTGTTCTTTCATTCCACCTCCTTTATTTGGTCTCCAGTCTTTCTTGTTTGTATTTACCCCTCTCTCCCTTTTTCTCTGTAATACTCTCTTTTTCACTTTTTTTCTTTCTCTCTTCTCTATTTTCTCTTCCCCTCTTCTCACCATTTCAGCACTTTAATTCCTTCTATATATTTGTTTCTCTATTCTGTTTCTTGTTTCGATTCAACTTTCCTAATCTTATTCCTTTGTGCTTCTAAAGTCATGCTAATTTTCAGTTTCCTAAGTCTTGTACGTTTGTTCTCCTGCCTTTTACTAATACCATTACTGTTATTCCTTTTGTCTTCCTATTTCTTTTATCTGGTCCTAATTTTTTTTTTCTTTCAAAAGAACATAGGCAGATCTCTCTTACAAAAAATAGCTGAGTGGATGCAAGAGCCTGCCCGAGGGAGCTGTTTTGGTAACCCACAGATAAGAGGCCTTGGGGCATCGAGCTGGAGGGAGCCAGATGAAGAGATAAATTCCTCAAGGTGCTGGTGACTTCTTTCATGGTTACTGTGTTTCCCTCTTCCCTGATTTCCCCTTTTCTGTATATAGCTATTTTGTATACTTCATCAGTCTGTCTTCTGCTTTCTGATGTTGGTCTTACACTCCACCTCTCTTCACTTAGTCCCCAATTTTTCTGGTTTTTATTTCTACGACATCTATCCTGTTCTCTTTCTTTTACTAACTTATTTTCTTTTTCTCTTTTCTTTTCTCTTTCCTTCTTTCCTCAACAAACTAGCCTTTTAATTCAGTCTATATATTTTTCTCTATTTGGTTTCCCATTTCATTTTTGGCACCCCACTTTTCTATTCCTATTACTCTACACTGCTTACAGGAGTTTGGTATGCATTTTCCAAGGTCTTCAACATTTTCTCTTCTAACAATTACTACAATTATTACTATCATCCTTTTACTCTTCTTACCTCTTTCACTTTCCCTTGCCCTAATATTTTCCTCCAAGAGAACATAGAAAACAACAACAAAATAGAAGAAGAACAAAGATTCAAAGAGAAAACTTACACACAAAAAAAAAACACAGCAAGTAAATAAAACTAGAGTAAAGAGAGAAGCTAATCAACTGAATAAAGCCATTGAGATAAAAGGATGACCAGAAGGAAACAGGAATTTACAAACCATACTAAGAAACAGCAAGACATGGCTCAGTCCAATGAACAAACTAAAAACCAGAAAGAGGTGCAGAACATGGAACAACTAATCAAAACTGTATAAACAAATATCATGGGCCAACTTAATGACATGAAGGAAGAGATAAAGGATATTACAAAGATACTGGGAGAACATACTGAACGTACTGAAGAAATTGTTAACATGCATAAAACGATAAGAGATATGATGGTGATGAATGGCACCATCCAAGAAATCAAAAAAGGCATGGAAGCATATAACAGTAGATTTGAACAGGTGGAGGAAAGAATTAGTGATGTGGAAGACAGTATATCTGAAATCAAACAGATAGTAGAACAGATAGATAAAAAGATAGAAAAAGTCCCAGCAGGGGCTTAGGGATTTGAATGACAACACTGAACACACAAACATACATATTATAGGCATCCCAAGGGAGATGAGAAGGGAAAGGGGACAGAAAGATTGTTTTAGGAAATAATGGCTGAAAACTTCCCAACCATATTGAGGGAGATGTATGTACAAGTCCAAGAAGCACAGCACACCACGAACAGTATAAATCCCAACAGGCCTACTCCAAGGCATATACTCATCAAATTTTCCAAAGCTCAAGATAAAGAGAAAATACTGATAGCAGCAAGAGAAAAGAGAACCATCACATACAAGGGAAGTTCAATAAGATTAAGTGCTGATTTCTCATCTGAAACTATGGAGGCATGAAGGCAGTGTTATGACATACTTAAGGTACTAAAAGAAATACTTCAGGCCAAAAATTCTCTACCCAGCAAAGCTGGCATTCAAAAATGATGGAGAGTTCAAAATATTCACAGATAAACAGAAATTAACAGAGTATTCCAATAAGAAACCAGCCCTTCAAGAAATACTAAAAGTAGTTCTGCATGGTTGAAAGGAAAAAGCAGAAGAGAGAAAGCTGGAGGACAGTGTAAGAACTACTAAAAGAACAAAAGGAGAAATCAAGACAGCATATGACATAAATATACCCAAAGAAAATATGACTAATGTAAGTCATTCTTTAACAGTAATAATACTGAATGTTAATGGATTAAACTCACCAGTCAAGAGATGCAGAATGGATTAGGAAATATGACCCATTTATATGTTGTCTACAAGAAACCCACCTTAGTGCCAGGGATTCAAGGAGGCTGAAAGTGAAAGGCTGGAAAACAATATTACAAGCAAACAATAACCAAAAAAGGGTGGAGGTAGCTATACTAATATCGGACAAAATAGACTTTAAATGCAAAACTATTGTAAGAGACAAAGACAGACAGCATATTAGTGAAAGGGGTAATCTTTCAAGAAGAAAGAACAATCATAAACATTTATGCACCTAACAGGGGAGTCTCAAAATACATGAGGCAAACACTGGAAAAACGAAGTGGAGAAATAGATGCCTCTACAATTTTAATGAGGGGCTTTAATACACCATTATCACCATTAGACAGAACATCTAAAAAAAGAATTAATAAAGAAACAAAGACTTTGGTTAACACATTAGAAGATCTGGACCTAATAGACATATACAGAACATTACTCCCAAATACAGAGTGATACCCATTCTTCTCAGGTGCACATGGATCATACTCCAAGATAGACCACATGCTAGGCGGTGCACCCTTTCCCAAAAGTCTCTCCCATCCAACACTCTAAACCAGTAACCCTTCCTTGTCATATTGCCATATGAGAGTTCCCAGAAATGTACTTTCGACCATATACCCACAATCCCCAGTGTTCACCTTCTCTCTCCTTTAACCACCCCATTCCATCTATCTTCCAACCCACCCTTCCCAATCTACCCACCTATCAAACCTGCATCATCCAACACAATAGGATCACTACACTCCTGTCATATCCCTTCAATTCCCAACTAAACACTTTCATGTTTTCATAGATTATGTCCTCATTGGCACTGGCTCACAACCTTCCCTCTTTCTATTTCCTGTATGCCTATCTTCCAGACAATAGCTCTCTGAGTATGCTCAATTAGCTTAATTCATAGCAGTGAGGTCATGTAATATTTTTCTTCAATGCCAGTTTTGCTTCACTCAACATAAGGTCCTCAAGATTCATCCATGTTATCCTGGTTGTTAGCAACGTATTCCTTCCTAAAGCTGAGTAAAATTCCATTGTATCTATGTACCACAATTTGTTTATCCACTTATTTTTGATGGGCATTTGGGATGATTCCAATTTTTGGCAATAGTGAATAATGTGAAAACGCACATTGATGTGCATATATCTGTCCATGTCCTTGCTTTCAATTCTTCTGGGTATATACCCATCAGTGGAATTGCTGGATCATATGGCAGTTCTATAGTTAGTTTTTTGAGTGAGCCACCAGACTGTCCTCCACAATGCCTGGACCATTCTACGTTCCCAACAGCAGTGGATGAGTGTTCCCATTCCTCCACATCCTCTCCAACACTTGTAGTCCTCTATTTTTTTAATAGCCGCCATTCTAATGGGTGTAAGATAGCATCTTATTGTAGTTTTGATTTGCCTTTCCCTAATAGCTAGTGATGTTGAGCATCTTTTCATGTGTTTTTTAGTCATTTGTATTTCTTGGAGAAGTGTCTTTTCAAGTCACTTGCCCATTTTTTAAATGGGTTGTCTTTTTATTTCTGAGGTGCAGGATTTCTTTTTATATGCTGGATATTAGGCTCCTATCAGATATATGTTTTCCAAATATTTCCTCCCATTGGTAGGCTGTCTTTTCACTTTCTTGACAAACTTCTTTGAGATGCAAAAGGTTTCAATTTTGAGGTGGTCCCATTTATTTTCCTTTCACTGCTCATGCTTTGGGTATGTCTATCCTTGTGCCAATACCATGCAGTTTTTGTGATCACTGTAGTGTTGTAGTATGTTTTAAGATCAGGTAGTGTGATTCCTCCGAATTTCTTTTGCAATATGTCTTTGTCTCTTTGGAGCCTCTTGCCCTTCCAAATAAATTTCATAGCTAGATTTTCCAATTCAGTGAAAAATGCTGTGTTGATTTTTATTGGGATTGCATTAAATCTGTATATTAGTTTGGGTAGGATAGACATCTTAATGATGTTTAGTCTTCCTATCCATGAACAGGGAATATTCTCCCATATATTTAAGTCTTCTTTGATTTCTTTTAACAGTGCTTTGTACTTTTCTGTGTATAAGTCATTTACATCTTTAGCTACATACCCAAATTTCTTCATATGTTCTCTGAATGCCTTCTGAATATCCTTAATCTCTTCCTTCTCTTCCTTAAGTTGATTAGTGATATTTGTTTGAACATCTCTGATAAGTTGTTCCATTTTCTGTATCTCCTTCTGGTTTTTAGTTTGTTGGTTGGTCTGGGCCATGACTTTCCATTTCTTAGTATGGCTTGTAATTTTTTTCGTGTTTAGGCATCTGTTTATCTTGATGGATTTATTCGGTTGATTAGCTTCTCTCTCTACTTTGTGGCTTTATTTTGTTGTTTTTGAGTGTGGTAAGGTTTCACTTCAACACTTTGCTCCTTTTATTCTATTTCCTTCCTCTTGTTTATGTTCCCTTGAAAAGAAACTTAGGACTAGAGAAATAGGAAGAGATAGGTTGAGAAAAAGAATAATACTACTAATAATAGTAAAAGGTAGGAGAAGGACTGTACAAGACCTAGGAAATTGAATAATTAACCTGGGTAAGAAGTAAAGAGGAATAAAATTAGAAAACTGGATTAGAAACAATGAAACAAGAAACAGAATAGAGAAAAGTATAGGATGACTTAAAGGCCGGAATGATGGGAAGAGGGGAAAAGAAAAATTAAAAGAGAGAAAGAAAGAAAAAAAAAGTAAACAAGGAAAGAAAACAGGGAAAGTAGGGGGGAGAGAGAAGTGAGAACAAGAAAAATGGAAGATCAAGCAAATAAAAGTGGAATAAAAGAACAACAGAAAACAGAAAATATAAAGGTGAAGGAGAGGAAAGATATAGTGTTGGTAGAGTAAATTGGTAAACAAAAGGAAAAAGAAAAACAAACAAAGGAAGGGGAATCAAAGGAAGGGGAAACACAACAAAAAGAAAACAAGACGGTACATACTCATTCTAAAAAAAGAGGTAGAAGGCAAAAGAAAATCACAAAACAAAGATAAACACAGAAAAATAGCCTTCTTTCTTAAACTCCTAAGAATCTTCTCAGGCTGCTGCTATTCACCAATCATGCTGCAGCCTGTCCTCTGCAGGTTTAAAGCCAGGTTTTAGTGAGTAAAATAAGGGAAAAAAAGGAAACTTTTAAAAAATGAAAGATCCAAGAAGAAGTAATACAAAGAAAATATCAATATGTTCATTGTCATAAAGTTTCAACTGGTTGCCTGACAGCCTTCTCAGAGGGGAGCCAGGGATTGAACCAGGGACCTTGTATATACTAGGTAGGAACTCTTCCACTAAGCTAATCTGTCTCCTAGGCTAGGGAGCCTTTGGGAAGACTATCCACCACTTTTCCCTGGGGCAGGTTAGAGTCCCTGCATTCTTGCTGCTTAGTCTGGTATCTCTGCCTCCTTTCTGATGTAATTCCTCTCTTTACCTAGGCTACTGGGCATGAAAACCTGCCTGAGGAGATCACCCTCTCTTATCTCTGTCATGTCAGGGTCCCTTCCAACACCCAAGTGGGGCTCTGCTGGCCAAAATAACTGCAAAGAAACCACTCTCCACCTGACCAGACCCCTCTTCCTCCCAGGGAGGTTGCAGTCACACTCTGTTTGGAGGAGGGAGCCGATGGCTCAAGCTAGGCCCTTAGTCCTGAGGGCAGGGTATATGCGTCACTTCCAGCCACGGGGGTGAGAAACTCAAGATTTTTCTTCAGTGGCTTCCTTATCTTTCCAGTACCCTCCTAGATGACCCAGAGCACCCTCCTGCTCTATATGTATCTAAAGGAGCTGGCAGGGAGGAAGAAGTCTGTTCTCCTCTCAGTCAGATCAAATTCACCAGGAGCTTTATCCTTGCTCAATATCTTGGGGGTAGGGTAGGGGAGCCCTTCCTGCAGGCCAGGAGTATCAATAACACAGCTTGCTGTTTCAGACTCTTCCTCTCAGTCCCCGAATCTCCTGGGAGTTGTGAAGCAGTGTCCTGATTTGCTGTACCCCCAAATATGTCAACAAGGCAGCCTTTGGCTCCCTCTCAGTTGTTTTAATGAGAGCTTAGCTTTATCTGCCTATCCTGTTGGCCATGTTCCCACAATTCCCTCCTCTATATTTTTGATGTAACATTTATGTAATCTAAAGCTTCTTTAAAAATAAAATTAAATAAAGAAATTAAAGAAGAAATAATTGCTGCACAAACGTGATGAAGTCTTTATTTCTGCCTGTTAGAGCCATGAATTCAAAGTAACTTATCTCTCTCCATTGTTTTCTAAAATATGTACTTCTGCTTTAGAGAAGCAGCATAGCACAGCTGTTAAGTGCATGGAATCTGGACTCAGATTATCCAAATTTAGAAACCTATTTCTCTTTTTTAGGTAACATCCTTTTGTTCCACTTCTTTTATCTGTAAAGAGGACATGATTATGATAATATCTATTTCTTAAGGTTAGTGTAAAAATTAAATGAATTGATGTATTTCAAGCCCTTAGAACAGTTCCTGGAACATAAGAACTGGTACTTATGCTTTAGCTATTGTTTTCTTCATTTTTTATATTATCCAGGCCTAGAAAATAGAAAGATAATAAAATATTCTAAATAACAATGTATTTCTTATTCAGCAACAATTGTTCTTTTCCTGATTATACAACTATATAAATAATATATTACTTATATATAATAAACATATTGTATATATTTATTTCTTTATTAGAGAAGTTTTAGGTTTACAAAACAATTATGCATAAACTACAGAGATTCCCATATACCATCCTATTATAAACACTTTGCATTGGTGTTGAATATCTGTTACAATTGATGAAAACTGATTTTTATAGTTGTTTTATTAATTATAGTCCATAATTTAACTTAAGGTTCAGTATTTGATTTAGTGCAGTTCCATGGATTTATTTTTTTAAATTTTCTTCTGTTATCATACATACAACCCAACATTTCCCCTTTTAACCAACATTCAGATAGATATATTTCAGTGCTGTTACTTAAGTTCATGATGTTGTGCTACTACCACCACCACACATTACCAAAAATAGCCATCCTTACAAATAGGAACCCAGGGCTTTTTAAGCCTTTACTTCCCATTCCCTATCCCCACCCCAACCCTTGGTGACCTATAGTGGTGTTTTTCAACATGCGTATTAAAGCATGAATTCTGCTTTATTTTTCTGACAAACTTAATCTTCTTTCTTTAATTCCCATTTTTCTTTAGCAGTTTAAATCTTTAATCGTCATGAACCATGTTCCAGTTTCATTAGTAATTTGCAGGATATACATACATACATACATGTATATATATACATATATATATAATTAAATTTATAATCACAGAAACCAAAGTCTAATTTATTCAGCAGTGTTATCTTCATTTGTTAAAAATTTGCCAGAAAGAATGCAAAGTATTTTAAAACATAATTCATCCAGAAGACAGATGTCATGGGCATGTGTACATAACTTCTCATAGTGGTGTTCTACAATATAGACATTTAAATAGCCCGAATTTTTCCACCTCTCTCCATATTAAAACAAATACATTTCTCTAATTAATTTCTAACTATTTTTTATTTTTAAAGAAGCTTTAGATTACATAAATGTTACATAAAAATATAAGGGATTCCATATGCCCCACTTCCTCACCCTCCCACACTTTCCCACATTAACATCCTTCATTAGTGTGGTACATTTGTTACAATTGATGAACCCATATTGAAGAATTGCTACTAACCATGAACTACAGTTTACATTATAGTTTACACTCTGTCCCACACAATTTTGTATGTTATGACAAAATTTACAATGGCCTGTATCCGTCACTACAATGTTGGTGGATGTAGGATGACTGAATACCTGAAAGTAACTCATTTCTCTCCCTGTTGCTACGAAAGAAAGAATTATATGTAAATTAAAAGATAATGAGGTAATGAGGTAAAGGGGATCAGGTTCTTTTTAAAAGTTTGGAAAAACAAACACCCTGAAAATCAGCTTAGGGACCTTACACAGTACTATTACCTACTCATTCTTCTTTTTAGTTACAGAGAATCAAGTCCAAGGTCAATCATATCAGAGCAAAACCTTACTAGTTATCAGATCTAGCAGATAAAGTAGGTCCTAAGCCAAAAACCACACCTGGGCATAAAGCAAAATATGAAGTGGAGCCAGTTGGGAACCTGTGGTTCCTATTTAAAAAAAAAAAAAATTCCACCAGATACTAATTCTGTTCTTTCTCTTACAGAACCTACCAATAACTAGCCCTGGGGGAAGATACTAATCATCCCTCACATCTGTTTCGCAAATCATCCAAAACCTCTACATTAGAACCAAGTGTTGGTACTATGTAAATTTGCACAATCAATATCAAGTAAACCTAGAATAGCTGTACTGTCGAACACTTCAGTTAATCTGTACCTTGAAAGCAGAGGCCAGAAGAGCCTACTTAAAAAAAAATCAACAAACTTTTGTAAAAACAAACCCTAAATCATGTAACACCACAAATGATCAAAGAAAGCAGTCCAATTAATCCCTTTGTTTACCTTCTTAAGGATCACAGCATCTCCTGAAACTTCAGCCACATCCTTATACTTAACCACCAATCTCTCCAGAGAAGTGAGAGCACTGAGGACAAAAAAACAAAGCCAATAACCTCATAACATGGGGAAATAATTTCTCATTCTGGAACCCATCCAGCTTCATCAAGTTTTGCTCCCCTTCATTAATTATTATCTTAAATCTTCTGGTGGTTGCACCCGTACTCATATCATGCATGCAACGCTTTATCCAAAAGAAATTGCAAACTGTAACAGACTGACTTTTCCTCCTCAGACCACCCTCTTGCTATAGTTTACAAAGAGCACAATGCCCATAGTGTCAGCAAGAAGTAGTTACAGCAGATCTGAGGTTCGTCCCTTTCCCCTGTGACAAGAATATCACCAAAAACTAGAAGGAGGGAGTTGATGGATGTAGGATGACTGAATATCTGAAAATAACTTATTTCTCTCCCTGTTGCTAGGATACAAAGGAAAGAATTTATATGTAAATTAAAAGATAATGAGATGCAAGCCTCTCTTGGTGCCAAATTCCATTTCTTCTGGTCAAGAGTATCCTGTTGAAGCAATGAAGTATGAGAACCAGCTTCAACTGGTTGTCCAGACCTGCACAAAAGAGGCCCTTTTCTGTCCTCTACTTCAACTTTCTTAATTAACATAGTAAAATTCTCACCCAGGGGTAGTTATCCACCCCTTTTTTGATCATGCAATGTATTTCCTGAACATACTAATCATACAATTATATAACTAGCTATGTATATTCATCCATATGCATAAAAGCTAATGCATATTCAAAGCAAATGCTAAGTAGTAACTTAGGTATTTAAGCAAGAGTAAAACCTCAGTACGGGGAGGCAGTTCTGAGTCACTTTGGACTGACATTGACTCCTATCTGCAGACATAATAAATGTAAGTTCTACCTAATTCTTGTGTTAAAGTTTTTTTTTTTCTCTACATCTCTGGTTATCTCTAAGGGTCCAGGTTTGGGGTCTAACAAAGTCATGTAGGACAAATCCAATGTCCCCAAAATACCCCCAAATAACATCTATTTTCCCTCACCCATCCCTCAGAACCTTTGGTGGCCACTGCCTATACAAAATGATGAGTTCTTCCATTGCTACAATAATAATAAGTCTATAGTAGAATAATTATGTCTACTTTAGTCCATTGTTCATTCCCCAATCTTGAGGATTTGGGGGATGGTGATGCCAACTCTGCTTCTAATTGACAGGTGGCTTATATACCATGGGGCAGAAGGATGGAACTTCCTTGGAGTTGCAGACATTCTCTGTTCCTTGGGATGGGCATTGTCCATCATCATCTTCCTGTTAGTTTTCCCGGGTGAGTCCAGTGAATTGGAGAATAGGTGTTGCAGCTCTGCTGAAATTCAGGGCTCAACTAGCACATGGATGTACCAAAGATTTAAATCTCTGGGACATATATTTATCAAATATAGTACTAATTATAGCTTCAAATAAAAGGGGCAGAAGAACCATATATAGAGAACCTATAAATGAGTCTAACTCTGTTACACTGGGGAGCATAAATTCCAAAGTAAGGCCCACTGACAGGGTGCTGAATTCCCGAGCTGTCCACCCTATTTATAGTGTCTGGATATCTCTAAAACCCTCAGGAGACCTGCTATTTGAGGCATTGTATACTGTGGCAGTCAATGAGATCCTGCTGAGACTTGCATGTGTTACCTCTGGAATGACTTCCTGACTCACTTTGAAATCCCTTAGCCATAAAGACTCATTTGTATTTGCCATTTCCCCCTTTTGGTGAAGGTCTTTTTCCAGATGCGTTGCTAGTTGGTGCTACAACAAGTGCATTCATTTTTATAATTATTTATTTTAAGAAGCTTTAGATTACATAAATGTTACATTAAAAATATAAGGGATTTCCATATGCCCCACTCGCTCCCCCTCCCACACTTGCCCACATTAACAACATCCTTCATTAGTGTGGAACATTTGTTACAATTGATGAACCCCTATGTAATGGTTGAGACACGGGCAGCTGCCTGTAAGGGTTAAACAGTAGAGGTTAAGGCCTGAGCAGTGGTCCAACTGTTGAATCAGCTATTAGTTTACAAAGTCCTTGACTTAGAGTACACATACTCCCTAGGTATAGCAAAAATGATTCTGGGAAGTTGTATTTTGTGTTCTTTCTGTGTAATATTTGAGTAATAACAATGGTGTATAAATAAACCTGCAAATAAAGAATGGCCATGCTTGCTTGCCTGTTTGTCTGGAGCAGATTGTGGCTGTGCCAGTATGAACAAGCTTCCCTCTCCATCTAGAGTCTTTTTTCTGCCTACCTCCCTCACGGGCTCCCGAGGTGGATGGACGCAGTGGGCAAATGACATAGTCAGCAGGATCAGGATTTGACATGTTCTCCCACTGCTCCCTTGGCTGAGGAGGAGGTAGGGGGTATGGGCCCCGGGTGGCCGTCCACCTGTATGTGGGCCAGGGTAGCAGAGTGGCTGTCCCACTGCTGTGTCTGTCCTGCAGAGATCCCAAAAAGCCCCAGTGGCTTTACTGAGTGTCCTGCAGCAAGCTGAGCACCTGCTAGGTGATATGAACCCGTAAGTGGCAGCTGCTTAGATAGGCTGGATGTTCCTGTCCTTGCTTTGAGACACCACCCAAGGGACATTGAAACAGGCTAGCCACTTGTGTGAACAGGATAGGGAAATTGACCAGTTGCATGAGCAACTGCAGCAGTCGCATGTGTGGCTAGAGTGCTGAGATGTGTCGGTTAGCAGTAGTTCAGATGGGGAAGAAGAAGTCCCATCTGACGAGCTTGTCTGATTGTTATTTAGAAGATGAAACATGACCAAAACATGGGGCAATGAGGGGCCCCCGTGAGGCAGCCCCATGTCATCAAGCACACTGTGTACTGTCCCTATACACAGGCAGAACTGGTTGAATTGGGAAGACAGTTTCAGCAGAAGCCGGGAGAACCCATGGCTGCGTGGCTGCTGCATCTGTGAGACACGGGGGTGGATGGCATTTTGTGCTCTAGAACTGAGATAGAGAAGTTAGCGTCGCTTTTTGGCCATCCCTTGCTGTGCCAGCATCTCTTAAATGCACAGTGGAATGCTGGGGGAAATCCCAGCCACTCATTGATGGAGTGGCTCCAGACAGCCGTTTGTATGGTCTAGAATAACACGGGAGAGTTGTCACACTTGGTGAGCTGATAGACTACATATGCTGACCTCAGACATGTAGTCCGGAAAATGGCATGCACAGTACTGTCTTTGACGCCAATAGCCAGAGACCTGATGCCAAGAAGTTTACGAGTCTGATCAGGGACCTGCTCGTGCAACATGCTACTGCCCCCTTAAGGAAACAGCCATGATGACTAGTCTTGGCAAGACTGAGAGCCAACAGACCAAGGTTGGTCTGGCGGCGACAGGGGAAGTCATGCCCCCATTGTGTGCCTGAACCCCTTAAGACAGTGACCATAAAGCAGTACCGTTTGCCAGGAGGGCATGAAGAAATATCAGAGCTATTAAAGAACTGGTCAAGGTACAAGTTCTCTGTGAGGCCCAGAGCCCATTTAATGCTCCAGTGTAGCCTATCCATAAGCCCGATGGGATGTGGTATATGACTGTTGACTATTGAGAGCTCAACAAGATAGTTCCTCCTTTTCATGCAGCTGTGCCTTCTATTCTTGACCTAATGGATACTTTGACTTTGACACTGGAAACTTATCATTTTGTTTTACACTTGGCAAATGCCTTTTTCTCCATAGCCATTGCTGATGAAGTGCAGGATCAGTTCGCCTTCACGTGGGAAGGTCAACAGTGGACTTTTACTGTATTGCCTATGGACTATGTTCAAAGCCCCACCGTTTGTCATTGTTTAGTGGCTAAAGACCTAGAAAAGTGGCAACATGCTGATACTGTTCAGGTGTATCATTACATTAATGATGTAATGCTAACCTCTGGTTCTCTTGCAGATTTGGAGTCAGCTGTGGAGACAAGCAGAGAAGCTCTATAGTCTCATAGAGAAACAATTGGCAGCTCCGTGTGCTGCTGCACAGTGTACTGAGACCATAACCCGGGAAGCCCCGGTAAAGATATTCACCACCTATTCCATAAAAGGGTGGGTGCAGAATTGGATCGCCTGACCATGAAGTGGTGTGGCCCAGAAGGCAACCCTGGCCAATTGGGAGACCTATTTAGAACAAAGAAGCATGTTTGTTTCCAGTCCACTGAGTAAAGAGTTGCAACAAGTTTTAGGTCCCTTAACATATACTGGGACACTGGACCCAGAGACCCCCTTGCAAGTCCCCATGAGGGAAATTTCCCCATACAAAGCCATGGTAGGTACCATGCCAGAGCAGGCATGGTATACTGATGGAGCCAGCCGATGGCAGGCGGCTCAATGGACCACCGTATTGGTGCAACCTCAAACCGATACTATGTAGTAAGACTTAGGGTTTGGTCAGAGTAGCCAATGGGCTAAATTGCGAGCTGTGTGGCTCATAGTTGGCCATGAGGCCAGCCCCACATTGACCCCTATGCGGATGATCCATGTGGGAAAACCTATGTGATTAGATGTTGTATAAAGAAGTGAGTGTACCATGTAGCAGCTCACTGCCCCCTTTTGCATCCAGGTAATGATAAAGTGGATCAATTGACTAAACTTACCTTGCAGGTAAACAGTGCTCAGAATGTGGCCATGTGGCTGCACTGGAATCTCCTACATGCTAAAGTCCCCACGATGGTGAAGTCTGCATGCCTTTGCAGTTTAATTAGAATTGCCTTTGAATTGGCAATGCTGATATGCCTTTATGGCTGTTAACACAGCCACGGATCTACTGACATATGCAGAAGCATTAAGCCCTGAGATAGGGGGTGAACCCTGTCCAAGACACACGGTCCCCCTTGGAAGCTAGGAGGAGATAATCCCAAAGTCTGCATAGTGTGCAGATAAAGTCAGTTGAAGCCATTCTGATTGGTGGACGGCTATGTCCGTCCAGCCTAGAGCTAGCACCACGTGGTGTGAAATAAGCTTTAGTCAAAGTGAACAGTAAGCTAAACTGCAGGCACTGTAGTTCATTGTAAAGGGGAAAAAAGCCCTTTAACTCTTGATACTGATAGTTAAGCCATTCTTGCGCAAGTGGTGCAAAAGTCTGTGGACCATGGTCCAACAATTAAATAAGTGTCCCCGATAAGGTGAAGTAACCCCCATAAAAACTTTAGTGCACAGAATAGCAGCTCTGGTCCAGTTGCAAATTGCAACAAAAGATCCCTTGCTGAAACCCCAGATAGAGCCGCAAGAACATATTCTGTTACCTTCTATAACAGTGCTCCATGGTAAAAACACAAAAACCATGGTGTAGCCTTAGACCTTGAGGGCACCCCATGTGGGGTGGCTCACCCTTATTGCTCCCTGGAGAACTGGATTAAAAGGAAATTAACCAATGTTTGACCTTTTCAGTTAGAAGTGATGATGCTATCAACAACAGCAACAATTTTAAAAAAGAACTCTTATATTAACTCTCCAGCCCATAATAAGTAGCCCCACAGCTGCTAAAGCTGTTGCCCTCAGGGGTGGAGTGTAAGGGTTGAGACTTGGGCAGCGGCCTGTGAAGGTTAAACTGTGAGGGTTAAACTGTGGAGGTTAAGGTCAGGGCAGTGGTCCAACTGTTGAATCAGCTATTAGTTTACAAAGTCCTTGACTCAGAGTAAACATACTCCCTAGGCATAGCAAAAGTGATTCTGGGAAGTTGTATGTTGTGTTCTTTCTGTGTAATATTTGAGTAATAACAATGGTATATAAATAACCCTGCAAATAAAAAACAACCTTGCTTGCTTGCCTGTTTGTTTGGAGCAGATGGCAGCTGTACCAGTATGAAAAAGCTTCTTTCTCTGCCTAGAATCTTTTTTCTGCCTATTTCCCTCACAAGATCCTGAGGTGGATGGATGCAGTGGACACCATATTGAAGCATTGCTATTAAACCAAGGACTGGTTTACATTATACATTATACATTATACTTTACATTTTGTCTCCTTACAATTTTGTAAATTATGACAAAACATACAATGACCTGTATCTGTCACTGCCATGTCATTCTATTTCAAAGGAAAAGAGCAAAGGCCTGTCATTAAGCTCTGTTGATTATTCTTCTCCACTCATTGTTCAAAAGGCCCTTATGGTTATCTTCAGCTATTTCAGAAATAGAAAGTATGGAGAAAATAGTATCATATTAGGTGTTTTTATTTTTTAAAGATACTTAGTTTACATAAATGATACATAAAAAATGTAGGTGATTCCCATATTTCCCACTCCCTACCACTCCCAAACTTTCCCAATAACAACATCCTTCATTAGTGTGGTACATTTGTTACAATTTATGAACACATATCGGAGCATTGTCACTAAGTGTGAATTATAGTTTACATTATAGTTTAAACTCTCTCCCACATAATTTTGTAAGTTATGACAAGATACATAATGGTCTGAATCTGTCACTGCAATGTCATTCAGGACAATTTCAAAGTCCTCAAAATGCCCCCATTTTATACCTATTTTTTCCCTTTCCCTCCCTTCAGAACCTCTGGTGGCCACTGCCTCCACATCAATGATAAAAGTTCTTCCATTGCTGGAATAACAATAAGTCGATAGAAGAATAAGCATAAGTCTACTCTAGTCCATTGTTCATTTCCCAAACCTGAGGATTCTGGGGTGGTGATGTTCACTCCACCTCTAATTAAGATCCCTTGGTGAAGATGGATGGGACTATCTTGCTTGCAGTTGTAGACACTCACTGTTCCTTGAGATGGTCATTGTCCATTATCATTTCCTTATTAGTTGTCCTGGGTGAGTCCAATGAACCAGAGAGTAAGTGTTGCAACTCTGTTTAGATTCAGGACCCAACTGGCATGTGGATTCCCAAAGATTTAAGTCTTTTGGGCATAAACCTATCAACTCTAGTACTAAATATAGGTTCAAATAAAAGGGGTAGAAGAGCCATATGTAGGGAAACAACAACTGAGTCCAACTTTATCATACTGGGGAGCATAAATTCCAAGTAGGGCACATTGATAGGGTGTGAAACTCCTGAGCTGTCAGACTTGCCTATAATGTCTGGATGTCTCCAGAGGCCTCAAGAACTCTGTTATTTGAGGCAATATTTACTGTGGAGTCAATAAGATCCTGATGAGATGTGCATAAGCATAACCTCTGGAATTTCCTCCCAACTCACTTTGAAGTCTCCTAGCTATATAAACTCATTTGTCTTTATTCTTTATCCCTTTTGGTCAAGATCCTTTTCCAGTTGCCTTGCTAGTTGGTGCTTGGTAGTAATCTTTCAGTGCCAGGGAGGCTCGTCCCTGGGAGTCATGTCCCACGCCATGTGGGGGGAAGGTAATGCATTTATATGCTGAGCTTAGCTTAGAGAGAGGCCACATTTATACAACAAGGGGATTTTAAGGAAGTAACTCTTAGGCAACATATAATACTAGGCTGTTTCAATTTCAAAGGAAAAGATTCATAAGTACACTCATCAATATCAAGGGCCCATCAATGGTCCATCCTCCTTCACTAGTCACTGCCCCTATTCTTAGGGATTCTTGCTGTCCCATTAGAGAATGTGGCAGAACTCCCCAAGTTATTGTGTGGATCTCCACCCACTGTGACAATGCCCCATGAACACTATAACTTTTTCATATGCCTTAGAGGTATGCCCAGGTGAACCTTCTCATGTGCATCCCCCATCACTGACACCCCACAATGGTGGTCCTCTCCTGCCACAGTTGTAACCCTTCTGTGATCCAAAGCTTCTTAAAAAATGTAGCCAACAAAATAACTGAAGAAAATTAATAATAAAATGAAATAATAATGATAGTTTTAAAAATAACAAATAAAATTTAAAAATTAAAAGGAATTTGAAATAATAAAAAATATTAAAAATATAAAATTAAAAAAACTAATTTTGGCATTATGTCTTTCATCACTGTAAATCTGTTCTCTTGTATGTACAGTGACATTTTCTTCCACTTATTCCCCCTGTGTCTTCTTTTTTTCATTTTATCTTCAAAGAAACTTTAGGTTACAGAAAAGTCATGTACAGATAAGAGGGCATTCCCATATACCCAACATCCTCCCCCTTTTCCCCTTTTCCTTATTAATAACATTCTACATGTGAGTGGTACATTTGTTACAAATGATGTACAAATATTGAAGCATTGCTACTAGCCATGTTCAATGATTTACATTATAGTTTACATTTTGGACCATACACATATAAATTTTGATGAAAATTAACATGGCCTGTATCCATCATTGCAAGATTATATGGAACAATCCCAATCCCCCCAAAATGCCCCAGGTTCCATCTATTCTAGTCCAACCTCCCCCTATACTCAGGACCCATGGCAACAACCAAGCTTCACTCCTTGAAGAACAAGATTCAAAGTTACTTGCAAAAACATAGAGGGCTAGACATACTGGCCTGTCCTCCCCTATTAGGCACTGCTTATGCTCTTGAGAGACTCCCACACATCTATTTGAGAACATAGCAGGACTCCCCAGGATGGGAGTCCAACACCTTCCCTTTCATTGTGTGGGTCCCCACCTACAATGAACTATGATGGGAATGAACACTCACATACTTCCTGGAAGCCTGCTCCAGGTATGTCCTGTCCTTCATGCCCCCATATCCAACACCCTAAACCAGTAACCCTACCTTGCCATATTTGCCAAAAAAAAAAACATGCCCAATGTTGTAGTGTCAACCACATACCTGCAAATCCTCAGAGTTCATCTGCTCTCACCCACACTTCCCATCAGTTCCATGGGGAGTGCAAACCCCACATCCTACCCCCTCACAGGCCAGCACTGCCCAACACAATAGACAACAGATAGGAAATAGAATAAGAGGAACTAAGTGTCAAAGTGAAACCTTATAACACACATAAAAACAAAAACAAAATAAAACCCTAGAGAAGAAAGAGAAGCTAACCAATCGAATAAACCCATCATGAAAAACAGATGTCTAGATACCAACAAAAAACTACAAGCCACACTAAGAAACAGGAATACATGGCCCATCCTAAGGAACAAACTAAAAAACAAGAGGAGATGCAGAACAAGGAACAACCAATCAGAGATGTCCAAACAAATATCATGAATCAACTTAATGAAGTGAAGGAAGAGATTAAGGATATTAAGAAAAACTGGGAGAACATACAGAATAAATTGAATACACACATAAAAAGATAATGGACATGATGGTGATGAATGGCAAAATGCAAGAAATAAAAAAATACTCTATCCCTCTAAGATTGAGAACAAGACGAGGATGCCCACTATCACCGCTCCTATTTAACATTGTCTTAGAAGTACTTGCTTGAGCACTGAGGCAAGAAAAAGATATAAAAGGCATCCAAATTGGAAAGAAAGAAGTAAAAATTTCACTATTTGCAGGTGACCTGATCCTATACATAGAAAGCCCTGAGAAATCTGTACCAAAATTTGAGGAGGAAATTGATTTTAAAAATACCATTTAACATTAGTAACTAAAAAAATCAAATACCTAAGAACAAATTTAATTAAAGATGTAAATGACTTATACACAGAAAACTACACAACACTGTTAAAGAGAATCAAAGAAGACTTAAATAAATGGAAGAATATTCCCTGTTCATGGATTGGAAGACTAAACATCATTAAGATGCCTAACCTACCCAAAATAATATACAGATTTAATGCAATCCCAATAAAAATCAACGCAACATTTTTTACTGAGTTGGAAAATCTAGCTATGAAATTTATTTGGAAGGGCAAGAGGTCCCAAAGAGACAAAGACATATTGCAAAAGAAATATGAATTCGGAGGAACCACACTACCTGATCTTAAAACATACTACAAAGCTACAGTGGTCAAAACTTCATGGTATTGGCACAAGGATAGACATACCGATCAGTGAAACTGAATTGAGAATTCTCATATAGATCCTTGCATATACACACTCATCTGGTATTCAACAAGGTCACCAAGCCCACTCAACTGGGAGAGAATGACCTCTTCAACAAATGGTGCTTGGAGAACTGGATATCCATATCCAAAAGAATGAGAGAGGAAAACCATCCCACACCTTATACAAAAATCAACTCAGGATGGATCTAAGATCTAAATATAAGAGCCAAGACAATAAAGACTGTGAAAGATAATGTAGGGAAGCATCTACATGACTTTGTAACAAGAAATGGATTCATGAATTTCACACCCAAAGCATGAACAGTGAAAGGAAAATAAATAAGTGGGACCTCCTCGAAATTAAAACCTTTTGCACCTCAAAGGAGTTTGTCAAGAAAGTGAAAAGACAGCCTACCCAATGGTAGAAAATATTTGGTAACCAGATATCTGATAGGAACTTAATATCCAGCATATATTAAGAAATCATATATCTTGAAAATAAAAAGACAAACAAACAATTTAAAAAATGGGCAAATGATTTGAACAGATACTTCTCCAAGGAAGAAATACAAATGGCTAAAAAGCACATGGAAAGATGCTCAACATCACTAGCTATTAGGGAAATGCAAATCAAAACTACAATGAGATACCATCTCACACCCATTAGACTGGTGGCCATTAAAAAGATAGAGGACTACACGTGTTGGAGAGGATGTGGAGGAATGGGAACTCTCATCCATTGCTGGTAGGAATGTAGAATTGTCCATCCATTGTGGAGGACAGTCTGGCAGTTCCTGAAAAAACTAACCATAGAACTGCCATATGACCCAGCAATTCCACTATTGGGTGTATACCCAGAAGGACTGAAAGCAAGGACACGAAGATATATGCACACCAATGTGCATAGCAGCATTATCCACTGTTGCCAAAAGTTGGAATCAACCCAAATGCCCATCAACAGATGAATTGATTTAAAAAAAATGTGTTATATACATACAATGGAATATTACTCAGCTGTATGAAGGAATACAGTATTAACCACGAGATAACATGGATGAATCTGAGGACCCGATGTTGAGTGAAACAAGTCTGGTGTTGTAGGACAAATATTGCATGATCTCTTAGATGAATTAAGCAAATCGAACCTACTCAGAGAGCTAGAGACTGGAAGATAGGTTTACAAGAAATAGAATGGGAAAAAAAGGTTGTGAGCCAATGCCCATATGGGCAAAATCTATGATAAGGTGGAAGTGAGTTGTTGTGCAGTGAAGGGATATGACAGCGATGTAGGGATAGTATTGGGTTCGGCAGTGCAAGCTTGACAGGGAGGTAGGGTGGGGAGGATGGGTTGGATGGTACATCAAACTGTAGGGAGGATTGGGGGAAGGAGCAGATGAACACTGGTGATGGATGGGTAGATGGATGAATCTACAATGTTGAGAAAACTCTTTTTGGCAATATGACAAGGAAGGGTTACTGGTTTAAGTTGTTAGATGGGAGGGCAAACCTGGGGCAGTCTCCTAGAGAGTCTGCATGTGATCATTTTGTCATAGTATGCTGTATCAGTGGGGGAGGACCCAAATAATGAGTGGGAAGCAGTTGGGTTCTCATGCTGGAGAGGCCTGATATGTTCTCAAACAGAGGGGAGGGTGTCTCTTGAGAGCATGGGCGGTTCCTAATAGGGGAGGACAGACTAGTGTGTCAAGCCCTCAGAGTTGTAGCACATATCTATAAATCTTGTCCTTCAAGGAGTGAATCCTGGTGGTTGCCGTGCGCCCCAAGGGGAGGTAGAGGGAGGAATAGAATAGATGGAAGAGGGGGTATTTAGGGGAAAATAGAAACGTTCTGCATAATCTTGTAAGGATGGATACAGACCATGTTAAATTTCATCAAAATTTATAAAACTGTATGGTCTAAAATGTAAACCATAATGTAAACCATTGACCAAGGTTAGTAGCTATGTTTCAATATTTGTACATCAGTTGTAACAAATGTACCATTCACATGTAAAAAGGTTATTAATAGGGAAGGGGTAGTGAGAGAGGATGTTGGATATATGGGAGACGCTATTTTCTTTATGTAACTTTACTGTGACCTAAAACTTCTTTGAAAACAAAAAAAGTAAGACACTGGGGAAGAAATGGAAGAAAATGCCACTGTACATACAGGACAACAGATATTACAATGATGAAAGGCAAACATAAAAAATTTAAAAAATGTATATTTTCCTTTATTTAATACTTCAATTTTTAAACTTTATTTTAGTTTTTCTAAATTATTATGTATTTTATTTCTTATATTTAAACCTATCATTATTATTTCATTTTCCTATTAATTGAATTTGGCAATATTTTTGGCTTCATTTTGAAGAGGTTTTGGATCACAGAAGGGTCACAACTTTGGCAGGGGAGGAACAATGTTGTGGGGTGTCAGTGATGGGGGATGCATAGGAGGAAGTTCACCTGGGCATACATATGAGGTATATAAATGTGCTCAAATGTTCATGCGGCATTGCCACTGTGGGTAGAGATTCACACAACAACTGAAAGATTATTGAATCCCCATCCTGGGGAAGTCTGCCACATTTTATAATGGGACAGAAACAATCCCCCAAGTACAGGGGCAACGACTGGTGGGGAAGGATGGCCCGTTGATGGGCCCTTGATATTGATGACTATGCTTATGAGCCTTTTGCTTTTGAATTTGCAACTTAGCCTAATGTTGTTGGGTACCTAAATGTGACCCTCTAAGAGCCTCCTTGTTACTCAAATGTGGCCTCTCTCTAAGCAAAACTCAGGAAATAAATGCATTACCTTTCCCCCAGTGAGGGACATGACTCCCTTGGATGAGCCTCCCCGACACCAAGGGATTACTATCAAGTACCGGCTGGTGATACAACTGGAAAAAGACCTTTGATACAAGGAGGAAAATGTGAGGACAAGTGAGTTTATATGGCTAAGAGACTTCAAAGCGAGTCAGGTCATCATCAGAGAGGTAACAGTTATGCACGTCTCAGCAGGATCTCATAGACGGCCAAAGTAGATACTACCCCAAACATTGGAGCTCCTGGGCATTCTAGAGACACCCAGGTCCTGCGGGCATGGCAGATATCTCCAGATTTTGGTGCCTTGCTAGTGGGCCCTACTTTGGAGATTATGCTCCCAAATGTGTCAGAGTTGGACTCAGATGTGAATTCTCTACACACGCCTCTTCTGTCCCTTTTATTTGAACCTATAGTTGGCGGTGTTCATCGATTACAATGAATGTACCACACTAATGAAAGAAGTTGTTAATGTGTGGAAAAGTGGGAGGTCTGGGATGTGGGGCATATGGGAATCCCTTTTATTTTTATTTGTAGCATTTTATGTAATCTAAGTATGTTTTTAAATAAATAAAAAATATATTTAAAAATATACACTGGAAACACATAACAGCAGATTTGAACTGGCGGAGGTAAGATTAAGGAGCATGGAAGACAGTATATCTGAAATCAGACAGAGAGTTGAACAGATAAATAAAAAGATAGAAAAACCCAGCAGGGACTTTAATGACAACATGAAACACAGAAACATAAGCATTATAGGCATCCCAGAGGGACAAGAGAAGGGAAAGGAGAAAGAAGGAGTGTTGGAGGAAATAATGGCTGAAAATTTCCCAACTCTATTGAGGAACATACACATACATATTCAGGAAGTACAGTGAGCACCAAAGAATATAAATCCTGACAGGCCTACCCCAAGACATATAGTTGTCAAATTGTCCAACGATGAAGACAAGGACAGAATACTGAAAGCAGCAAGAGAAAAGAGATTCATCACATACAAGAGAAGCTCGATAAGATTGAGTGCTGATTTCTCACCTGAAACCATGGAGGCAAAAACCAGTGGTATGACATATTAAGGTGCTTAAAACACAAAACCTTCCAGCCAAGAATTCTTTATCTAGCAAAGCTGGCATTCAAAAATGTGGGGCAGTTCAAAATATTCATAGATAAGCAGAAATTAAGAGAGTTTGGCAATAAGAAACTTACCCTTCATGAAATATTAAATGGAGTTCTGCAGGGTGATAGGCAAAAACGGGAGAGAGTGAGTTGGAGGAGAGTGTAGGAACAACTAAAAAGTTAAAAAGAGAAATAAAAACAGCATATGGCATACATAAATCAAAAGAAATTATGGTTAATGTAAGTAATTCCTTGACAGTAATACATTGACTGTTAATGGCCTAAACTCTCCAATCAAGAGACACAGATAGGCAGAATGGATAAGTAAATATGACACATCTATATGCTGTCTACAAGAATCTCACCTTAGACCCAGAGATGCTGAGGCTGAAATTGAATGCTTGGAAAATAATTTTACTTGCAAACAATAACACAAAAGGCCCAGAGTAGCTATAGTAATATGGACAAAATAGACTTTAACACAGAACTATTGTAAGGGACAAGCAAAGCCACTATTTATAAATAAAAGCAGTAATCTTTCAAGAACTAAGATCAATCACATACATTTATGCACCAAACCAGGGCACCTCAAAATACATGAGGCAAACATTGAAAAAACTAAGTGGAGAAATAGATGCTTGTACAATTATAGTGGGGCACTTTAATACACCATTATCACCATTAGACAGAATATCTTGACAGTGAATCAATAAACAAACAATAAACAAAGGGTTTCAATAATACATTCAAGGATCTGGACCCAATAGTCATATACAGAACATGACACTCAGATACAGTAGAATGTACATTCTTCTTGAGTGCAACTTGATCATTCTCCAGGATAGATAACATACTATGCCACAGAAAAACTCTCAATGAATCCAGAAAGTTTGATTTCATACAAAGTAATTTCTCTGACCACAATTGAAAGAATCTGGAAATCAGTAAAGTGCAGAGAAGTGGATTAGGCATAAAGATGGAAGTTAAACAACACACCCTTAGACAATCAGTGGGTCAAGGAGGAAACTGCAAAAGAAATCAGTAACTATGTTGAAAGGAATGAAAATGACAACACAAAGTAGCAAAACCATGGGATGCAGCAAAAGCAGTTCATAGCCACAAATGTCTATATTAAAAAAGAAGAAAGAGCTAAAACTGAAGACCTAACTGCACATCTGGAGGAATTAGTAAAAGAACAACAAACTAATCCCAGAGAAAGTAGAAAGAAGGAAATAACAAAATTAGAGCAGAGCTAAATGAAATTGAAAATAAGAAAGAAATAGAAAAAAATGAAAAAAATCCAAAGCTTGTTCTTTAAGAAGATTAATAAAATTGACAAACCCTTAGCTGGACCAAGAAATAAAAATAGAGAGAATATGCAAGTACTTAAAACAAGAAACGAGGAAAGGAATATCACCAGTGACCCCATGGAAATAAAAAGAATCAAAGAGGATACTTTGAAAAATTGTATGCCAACAAGATAATTTAGAGGAAATGGACTAATTCCTAGAAACACTCAAGCTGCCTACATTGACAAAAGAAGGAGGTAAATTCAACAGACCAATCACAAGTAACAAGATTGAAATCATCATAAAAAACCTCCCAACTAAGAAGAGCCCAGGACCAGATGGCTTCACAGGTGAATTCTACCAAACATTCTGGGAAGAACTAACACCAATCCTGCTTAAACTCTTCCAAAAAATAGAATTGGAGGGAACATTGCCTAACTCATTATGTGATGCAAACATCACCCTTATACCAAGCCAAACAAAGGACCATGAGAAAGGAAAACTATAGATCAATCTCTTTAATGAACCTTGATGCTAAATCTTCAACAAACTGCTTGCTAATTGTATTCAACAGCACATCAAACGATTCATACACGATGACTAAGTGCGTTTCATACCTTCTATGCAACGATGGCTCAACGTAAGAAAATCAATCAATGTAATAAACCACATAAACAGATCAAAAGAAAAAAATCACATGATAATCTCTATTGATGCAGGAAAAGCATTACAGCACCATTTCCTGATAAAAAGACTGCAAAAGATAGGAATAGAAGGAAACTTCCTCAACTTGATAAAGGGTATGTATGAAGAACCCACAGCTAACATCATTTTCAATGTTGAAATCCTACAAGCTTTCCCTCTAAGATATGGAACAAGATAAAGATGCCCACTGTCACTGCTCTTATTTAACATTATGTTAGAAGTACTTGCTTGAGCACTTAGGCAAGAGAAAGATATAAAAGGCATCCAAATTGGAAAGGAAGAAGCAATAATTTCACTATTTGCAAATGACATGACCCTATACCTGAAAGCCCTGAGAAATCTAAAACAAAGCTTCTAGAGCTTGTGAATGAGTTCAGTAAAGTGGCAGGTTATAAGTCACTGAGATCTTGTGTATTCAGGCAACTGATTTTTGACAAGGCCACCAAGCCCACTCACCTGGGAGAGAATGGCCTCTTCCACAAATGGTGCTTGGAGAACTGGATATCCATATCCAAAAGATTGAGAGAGAGACACCATCTCACACTTCATACAAAGATTAACTGAAGATGGATCAAAGATCTAAATATAAGAGCCAGGACCATAAAGATATTGGAAGATAATGTAGGAAAGCATCTACAAGATCTTGTTTTAGGAAATAGTTTCATGAACTGTACACCCAAAGCATGAGCAACAAAAGAAAAAATAGATAAATGGGACTTCCTCAAAATTAAAAACGTTTGCACCTCAAAGGAGTTTGTCAAGAAAGTGAAAAGGCAGCCTAATCAATGGGAGGAAATATTTGGTAACCATATATCTGACAGCGGTCTAATAGCCAGCATATATAAAGAAATCTTACACCTCGAAAGTAAAAAGACAACTCATTTTAAAAATGGGCAAGTGATTTGAACAAACACTTCTCTAAAGAAGAAATACAAATGGCTAAAAGGCACATGAAAAGATGCTCAACATCACTAGCTATTTGGGAAATGCAAATCAAAACTACAGTGAGACATCATCTTACACCCTTTAGACTGGCAGCTATTGAAAAACAGCACTAGTATTGGAGAGGTTATGGAAGAATGGGAACACTTATCCACTGCTGGTGGGAATGATGAATGGTGCAACCATTCAGGAGGCCAGTCTGGTCGTTCCTCAGGAAGTTACCTATAGAACTGCCATATGATCCAGCAATCCCACTACTGGTTATAAACCCAGAAGAATTGAAAACAGGGACTCAAAGATATATATGCATACCAATATTCATCGTGGCATTATTCACTATTGCCAAAAGTTGGAAACAGCCCAAATGTCCATCGACAGATGAACAAATGCATTCCTAATTATGAAAATAAAAACAACACAGAAAAGCAAAATTTCCTCTTGAATATCTCTTCTTCCAACCCCAGGCCTCCCTCTAGACATAATCACCATTTATTAGTTTCATAGTTGTTCCTGCAGAAAGTTTGTTTGCTTTTACTTGTGTGTGTTTATACCAGTTATTTCCCTATTTGCTTTTTTTCCTTAATGTGTTTAAGACATTTTTTCATGTCAGTACATTTCCAAGAGGTGAAAATGGAATCTCATTTTTGTTTCATTGTTGTAATTTTTCATTTCCATGATTAGTAGCGAATTGAACATGTTTTATTTTATTTGTTTGCTGGACATTCATCTTTCCCCTTCTCTGATTTCCCATGCTCATTTTTCTAATGGGTAATTTGCTCTTTTTTATTGATTTTTAGAAGTCTTTTTCATCTGTGTGTGTTTGTGATGTATTTTTGGCATATTTGCTTAAATAAAATTGGATTCCCTGTATATTCTGGGTTCTTTATTGATTTATTGTTAGTTTTTAAGTTAGTTAATTCTCACGAAATGTGGTTCAGGAATCTGAAGGATTCCTATTAGTATGGAATAATCTTTATGATAAATTTACTGCTTGATATATGTCATTTAAAGAAAAATTGAGAAGCATTGAATTTGATACCTTTTTTCTAAAATTGCATACATTAATAAAAATGGGCTACATTTGCAACTACTGTACTGTATTTAATTTATATTCTTTGAAACATAGATGCTAATTTTTTTCTGTTACTTTAAAAAATAATTAGAAATGTTGTAGGTTTACATAAAAACCTTTTAAAAAAGACAGCATTCCCATATACCCTGCCTCATTATTAATGCTTTGCATTAGCATGGTACCTTTGTTATAATTGATGAAAGAATATTATAATTGTACTATAAATTATAGTCCATAGTAACACTGATAATTGACCTCTTGAGAAAATAATAGGCCAAGATTCCCCCCTAGCGTTGCCCCACATTACATGGTATTTACTTATTGTAGACAGGTTACTCCCTCAGACAATCAGTCAAGTATTTAGTTAATATGTATTGTGTACCTTATTAACTCTCTTTGGGCCTTTCTTTGCAGAAACCAGTACCAGGTTAAGCAAGCTTTGTAGCATTTAGCTTATTGTTAAAAATGTCTGTGGAAATTTTCTCCTTGTTTTCATATTGGGTTTGGATTCTCACTGTAATTGCAAT
This sequence comes from Tolypeutes matacus, assembly GCA_026826555.1. Classification (NCBI taxonomy): domain Eukaryota; kingdom Metazoa; phylum Chordata; class Mammalia; order Cingulata; family Chlamyphoridae; genus Tolypeutes; species Tolypeutes matacus. Next base: position 788,181 of record JAKSZT010054032.1, read on the forward strand.
GTTTAAGGTTTTGAAAATTATTCTAATATTCAAAACAACATGAGGTGAAAAATAACTTATTAATCACAAGGGAATTTTAGGTGATCAGTCATTATTTTTTATCACCTTTGGAACCAAGCTGCTTATGAGAATGATAAAAAGGCATCTAATTTATACTTGGTGTATCTTGGCTAAATTTTGTCCAGAAGCACCTTGCAGACTTTAAAATCAATATATTCTGAACATGCTTATCTACAAAATCATCCAAATCAATTGAACTTTGTACTTGCCAGTACTCTCTATAATACAAATGAATCAGGCTGCTATAACAATACCCAAAATAAGTTTTAACAGTTTGAGAATAAGCCCTCCACAGTTGGTATGGTGACTCTACAGTAAAGGGGACCCAGACTTCTTCTATATTGTTGTTCTGTTTTCTAATTTAACTATACAACTCTACAGTTATAGTATAAAAGCTGTCATAGGCAATATTTAAAGAATAAGCATATCTGTGCTTCAATAAAACTTTATTTTTGGATACTGAAATATTAATTTCATATAATTTTCATGTGTCGTGAAATATTATTCTTCTCTTAATTTTTTCAACCATTTAAACATATAAAAATCATTCTGAGCTCACTGGCTATCCACAAACAGATAGTGCAACAGATTTGCCTCTTGTAAATACCAGGTAAACATTTCCCTAACTTTAGGTTGGATGCTACAGGCTGTTGCAAGCATCTTGTTCCAAATCTCTGAGGAATCTGTTCTTATTTTCTAAGGACATTAAAATGCAGTCATAAAGTCATTGCAAGATGGGAAGCGGCTGTGGCTCGATCAGTAGGGCTCCCGTTTACCATGTGGGAGGCCCCGGGTTCGGTTCCCGGGGCCTCCTGGTGAGGGCGGGCCCGCCCGCGCGGCGTGGTTGGCTGACCCAGCGAGCACAAGCAGCAAGGGGGGGATAAATGAATAAATAAATGAAATCTTTAAAATAAATAAATAAATAAATAAAGTCATTGCAAGAGATTTACCTGCCTTAAAAGCCTTGATGAGAACTCTGGCAGTGTCATGTATCTGTTTTTCTTTAGGCCAGGACTGTGGTTCAATGTTGGTCTACCTTTTCGTTTTCCTTTTTTCTCAGTCTCTTATTTTTTATTTTAATAGTTATTTATATTGCACTTATGTGCCAAGCATTGTTATGGGTATTACATATGTTAATTTCTCACAATAATCCTATGGTCCTACTTTTATTTCCATTTTACAGATCAGGAAATACAGCAAAGAAAGGTTAAATAACTTGAGGTTTCACAGATAATAAGTGGAATTCCTAGACAGTTTGGAACCACAGGCCATCTTGCCTTTTGATAGTAGAGGTGCTATTCATTAAAATCAGAAATGTTGGAGGAAACTTCTTTCCAAACCCTGAAATCATTATGCGAGCCACACAGGGTGCCTCCTTCCCCTGCAGCTAAATTAGCATCAACAGTTTTCTTGGAGGCCTAGAACTCCTGATTGAGATACACCTAGGCTATGATGGAGAGTCCACTCCAGGGACCCAGTTAAATGTTACCTATCATGGATTAAATTAAATGACACATTCATGGTTCTGAATTCCCTTAATCTGAAACTACATGCCCTGGATCTGTCTGGCTTCACTTCCGGTGGTGTTTCTTCTAAAATGGTGCTTAGTTGGAACAAAAGAGGAATGTTCTGGAAGATTCCTAGTTTTTTTAAAATTCTTTTTTATGTTATTTGAAACTTTTTCAGTGAGCATGAATTACTTTTAAAATAAAAAAGAAACATTTAATGTTCTTTTATTTAAAGAAGGAAAGAAAAAAAAATAACAGTTTGCTCTTTAGACTGCATCAGAATAGATTTATTTCAAAACAGCCATATCAAATTGCCTGATTCAAAATATCCTTAACATCTAAACAGCCACTTCAAATGATTCTCATCACAATATCATGTACTGAGACATGTGAGGTGGGACTAGAAGGCTTAGTATGGTCCACATTGCAGGAATTCCATCATGTATGCTATTATTCCAAAGATATTTGCTGAGTACCCACTATGTTCCAGTCCCTGGGATATATCTGTGTATTATATAGCCAAAATCTCCGCTCTCCTAGAGCTTATATATCAGTGGCAGGCAGAAGTCTATAACAAATAAATGAGGAAGATAAATTTAGAGAAGAGCACATGTTACAAAGAAAATAGAACAGGGTGGCGAAGAAATTTGATAGAGGGCAACTGCAGTGATTAGGTAGGATTAGATGACAGGGAGAAGGCATCACAAGGATGACATTTGAACCAAGATACACTGTCAAGATGGAATGAAGCTTTCAAAGATCTTGAGACACATGTTTCAGGCAGAGGGACTAGTAAGTGCAAAGCCCTAAATCAGGAAAGGAACCTGGCATGGTTGAGAAATGTTCTTGCACCTTAATAAACAAAAAAGTTCAGCGCATACTATATATGTAAATGACATATATATTCATTCCTATATTATTACATCATGACATTATAAAACATAAGGCAAAAATAAACATTAAAAACTGACAACATGGATAAATAAAAACAGTTGTTCTAATATATTTTTCCCTAGCCCATTGGATCATCTTCTATATCTCCTGGCATGTGCATTCCCCAGTTTTGTGATTATAGATTTGATCTCTATTATCGAAAGTCAAATACAACTTAGAACCTAGAGTAGTGCTGTTGTTTTGCTAAGGAAGAGGCAGACACTCCAAATGATAGCTAAAGGAAGCTTTATTCAATCAAATGTGTATGTGGTGATGTCAAATGATTATAAAAATTGAGCAATCACAAAAGAAAACAATCAATTAAAGATACAGGAAAGAATGAAAGTCTATACAACCAATCACCAAATCAGGGGAAAACACAACATCTGATCTCTCACGAGGCTTGGAAGTCCCCTTTCAGCCTATCAGAGTCCCGATTGGAATCACGGTCCCAGGCAGAGCATCCCTCCTGGGTGAGACTTCAACAAGTAGCCAAAAGGGTTCCACTTTTATAAGAGACCAAATCTATGATCTCAGGGTGGTCATACAATTCGTGATTTGTCAGCTGCCCTTAGAAAAACAATGCCCATCTCCAGGAGAGTGGCCTGTTCCCCTGAGGAAGGACACTGTGCTAGGTGAATGGCTGTGTCCATCTAGCCTAGGGCTAGCTCCATGTGGTGTGAAATAAGCTTTAGTTAAAGTGGTCAGTGAGCCAAACTACAGGCTGTGTGGCTCATTGTAAGAAAAAAAAAAGTCTTTTAACTCTTTGTTGTGGGAACCCTCTGATCTCCCTTATCTCCCACCCTATCTCCTATGTATATCACTAAATGTTTCTGTAATCTTGGTTCCCCATTATTAGCCTGGAATTCTTATGATGTGATTTACAACCCCCCATACCTGCCTGCTCCCCTGCACCTGCACCCTGACTTTGACTGTAAGAAATCCTGAATAAAAAGCATGCTGGGTGTTCAGCTGAGGAGAGCTTCTCCAGCTGTTCTCCCCCGACCTCTCTTAACCTCTGTGTTAATAGTAATTTTATTGCATCGTCGCGAGTTCTGCTGGACAGAACCCCGCAAGACTTTACAGGACGGATTCCTGTACTTTGTACTGATAGTTGAGCTGTTCTTGCATAAGTGGTGCAAAAGGCTGTGGACCGTGATCCAACAATTAAGTGAGTGCCCCTGACAAGGTGGAGTAATGCCCATAGAAGCCCTAGTTCATAGAGCAGCGGCTCCAGTCCAGTTGCAAGTTGCAACCAGGGACCCCTTGCTGAAGTCCCAGATAGAGCCATGGGGACATATTCTGTTTCCTGCTGTAACAGTGCTCCATGGTGGAGCAATGAAAACCATTGTATGGCCTTGGACTTTGCAGGCACCCCATGTGGGGTGGCTCACTCTTATTGCTCCCTGGAAAACAAAATTACGGAGGAAATTAACCAATGTTTGACCTTTGCAGGTAGAAGTGACAATACCATCAACAGCAACAGTAATTTTGAAAAGAACTTTTATATTGACTCTCTAGCCCATAATGAGTACCCCACAGTTGCTAAGGCCGTTGCCCTCGGGGGTGGAGTGTAAGGGTTGAGACTCAGGCCGTGGCCTGTGAGGGTTAAAGACCTGGGCAGTGATCCAACTGCCCAGGCAGCAGTCCAACCGTTGAATCAGCTATTAGATCACAGATCCCTTTGTCTCTGGGCTCAGTAGGACTTGTATCTAATTCATACTCCCTGGGCACAGCAGAAATGATTCTGGGAAGTTGCAGTTTGTGTTCCTTCTATGTAACATTTGAGTGATAACAATGGTGTATGTATAACCCGCACATAAAGAACGGCCATGCTTGCTTGCTTGCTTACCCGTGTGTCTGGAGTGGACGTCAGCTGTGCCGGGATGAGTAAAACTTCCTTCTCTCCCTGGAGCCTACCTCCCTCGTGAGCTCCCAAGGTGGGTGCAGTGCACACAGTGCACAAATGCGGTACAGTGGACAACTCTATAAGAAGAAATGCTCAGGACATACTTGTTACTTGTTTATAGAGTACAATGAGTCTGTGAAATAAAGTATGCAATATAACAACAGCCATAAGACTGTTCTAAAGATCTGATTTATTGAAACATTTGTACTCCTACTATGTGCCAGAAATGCTACATTTGCCTCAGATCTAGGGTTTTCTTATCCTTCCTCCCTATTCAGGAATGATAGATTGCTGAACAAGTTTGTGTGGCTTAAGGTTTTAACAGAGCCAGACAGAAATGGACCTAATAAGGACAGAGTTGTAGAAGCAGCATTGTTTACTTGTTCTTACACACTCTATGAATCTGATAGTCAGGTGGGGTCAGTCTGCTGCTGGTGGGGTTGCTAAACTCTGAATTTTCTGTAAATGACTGAAGGTTTTGTTGAGTCATAGCAATGAACCTAATAAACAGTTTACTCATGTGATTCTTTTTTTTTTATTTTTTTTATTTTTATTGAGGGTAAAAATAAAAATTCTCACAATACATACAAACATTTGCAAAATGATATATAAATATATATGCATATATGTGTATTTGCATACAAAAATGTTACTTATATATATATATATATATATATATATATATACACATATACATATATTTTAAGAGGTGCTTAGATTACCCAAAATATTACACGGAACCCACTGGGATTCCCATGTTGCCCACCTCCCACACCTCCCACCACATCCCACACAAACATCTCCCACAAGTGTGGCCCACCACCCTCAATGAACTTACACATCCTGGAGCCTTGCCACCAACCATAGACCACAGTTCACACTGTAGACCACACTCTTTCCCACTCAGTTCTGAGTGGTGTGTGCTGATTTAAAATGGCCTACATCAGTTGCCACAACAGTACTCAGGACAGCCTCCAACTCCCAAAGAAGCCCCTGTATTTCAACTGCTCATCGCCTCCCTACCCCAAAAGTGTCAAGTGGCCACTGGCTTCACCTCATTGTTATAATTTCTTGCATTGCTAGAATCACCATATGTGAACAAGAGAATACCATCAAGTCCACTCTAGTCCATAGGTCTTCCCGCAATCCTGAGGGGACTGGGATGGTGATGTCCACTCCAACTCCAAGTGAGAGAGGGCTTATATCCCATGGATATGGTGGGTGGGATGATCCTGCCTGCAAATGCAGGCCCTCTCCATTCCCTGGGATGGCCATTGCCCATCGTTGTCTCCTCGCCAGGTGACTTGGATGAGTCCATTGAGCTGTAGGGTAGGAGTTGCAGCTCCACCGAGATTTCATGCACACCTGGCACATAGGGGGCGGGAGGCTCCAGAATCTGGAAGTATACCTAAAAACTCCAGCATCACATACAGGTTTGAATAGAAGGGACTGGTGAACCATGTGCAGGGAGGACTTATTTGAGTCCAATTCTGTCACTCTCAGGAGCACAGATTCCAAAATAGAACCCACTGATAAGGCATCAGTCTCTGGGGCTATCCCCCCTTATATAGGACCAGGGTGTCTCCGGAGCTCTCAGGAACTCCTCTGAGTGGGGTGATAGGCACTTAGATGTTCTATGAGCTCCTACTGAGGTGTGCGTAAGAGTTACATTTGGGATGACCTCCCGACTCTCTTTGAAGTCTCTTAGCCACTTGAACTCATTTGTCTTTACCATTTCCCCCTTTTATTCAAGGTCTTTTTCCAGTTGTGTTGCCAGTTGGCACTTGGTATTAATGCCTCGTTGCCAGGGAGGCTCATCCCCGGGAGTCATGTCCCACGTTGGGGGGAAGGTAATGGCATCATATGCTGAGTTTGGCTTAGAGAGAGGCCACATTTGAGCAACAAGGAGGCTCTCAGGTGGCAACCCTTAGGCACCCCACAACTGCAGGCTAAGTCTCATTTACAAGAGCAAAGACTCACAAGGGTAGTCATCAATAAAAAAAAAAAACATCAGTTGGTCATCCTATTTTGACAGGCACTGTCCCTACACTCAGAGGACTATTGCTGCTCCCTTTGAGACTGTGGCAGAGCTCTCCAGGCTAGGAATTCAGATTCCCTCATTTATTGTGTGATTATCCACCCATCATGACCATGCCCTATCCCCTGATCCTTTGAATGATTTTGTATATCTTTCATGTATATTCGGATGAACCAATTCCCACGAAACCCCCCCCAGACACCTCCCCCAATAATCCCCCGCAGTACCCATTGTAACCCTTCTGTGATCCAAATCCTCCATGAATATTTAGTCCATAAAATAATCAAACACTCTTACTAGGAAAAAGAAACAAGTGTGATAAGCTTACATGCAAGAGACAAACATAAGGAAACTCAGGGGAAAAAAAAAAAGAGAGAGAGAAGGAAAAAAAACAAATAATCAAACAAAGAACAAAACAAAATAAAATATAATTAGTGGATTGGGACATTCAAAAAATGGGCAAAAAAGCAAAGGAAATGCCTTTAAAAATATATATATATATATATTCATTTATTTTTCATTTCTCCTTTGTTTTTTTTTTCTCTTTTTCCTTCCCTTTATCACTGTGTTATCAGATGTCTGGTATGCCATGACACCTTCCTCCTCTCATTCCCATTGTTTCCCAATTTTTCATTCAATTTTCAAAGAAGTTTTAGGTCACAGCAAAGTCACACACGGAGTGCCGGAGACTCCCAGATACCAAACCACCCACTCTTCCCCATCCCATATTAACTCCCCCCCCCTTTTTTTGGTTGTTAGCATTGTTATAACTGTTATGCAGATAGCAAAATATAGCAACTAAACATTGTCAGTGATTTACAGTATAGTTTACAATTTAGATGATACAGTTTAATAATTTTGATGATATTTACCATGTCCTGTGTCCATTACTGTAAGGTAATGAAAAACCTTCCCCATGACCACCAAACAACCCATTAGATCTTGACTGCTGCCTTCTCCCCAGCCCCCCAGGGCCCGTGATACCCCCTCTCCCAACCCATGGAATGTCAAGATCCACAGTTACATGCCCTGGGGATTTGAACCAGCACTTCCTAATTCACCCACCCCCCAGTGCTGCACCACCAAACCCAGGAACACCACCACTCATCTGCCCCATCCCCCAACATGCAACCACACTCTATCCCTTTACCATAGATTATGTCCATATGGGTGATGGCTCAAAGCCTGCTCTTCTCTTACTCTCCTTTGTTAACCTATCTTTCAGACAATGGTTCTCAGAGACTGCTCACTTTCTTCAGTTCATATCAGTGAGGTCATATACTGTTCATCCTTCAGTGCCTGGCTTGCTTCACTCAACATAAGGTCTTCAAGATTCATCCACGTTATTCCTTGTGTTAGCACTTTGTTCCTTCTTACAGCTGAGTAATATTCCATTGTATGTATGTACCACATTTTGCTTATCCATTCGTCTGTTGATGGGCACCGGGGCTGATTCCAACTTTTGGCAATGGTGAACAATGTCACTATGAACATTGGTGTGCATCTATCTGTTTGTATTTTTGTTTTCAGTTCTTCTGGGTATATACCCAGCAGTGGAATTGCTGGATCATACGGAAGATCTATTGCTAGTTTTCTGAGGAACCGCCAAACTGTCCTCCACAGTGGCTGGACCATACCGCAGTCCCACCAGCAGTGGATGAGGGTTCCTATTCCTCCACATCCTCTCCAACATTTAGTGTCTCCTGTTTTTTTAATAGCTGCCATTCTGATGGGTGTAAGATGGTATCTCATTGTAGTTTTGATTTGCATTTCCCTGATAGCAAGTGATGTTGAGCATTTTTTCATGTGCTTTTTAGCCATTTGTATTTCTTCCTTGGAGAAGTGTCTTTTCAGGTCACTTGCCCATTTTTTAAATGGGTTGTTTGTCCTTTTATTTTCGAGGTGTTGGATTTCTTTATATATGCAGGATATTAGGCTCCTATCAGATATATGGTTGCTGAATATTTTTTCCCATTGGGTAGGCTGCCATTTTATTTTCTTAATAACATCCTTAGAGGTGCAGAAGTTTTAATTTTGAGGAGATCCCATTTATCAATTTTTTCTCTTGCTGCTCGTGCTTTGGCTGTGAAGTTCATGAAACCATTTCCTATTACAAGGTCCTGTAGATGCTTCCCTACATTATCTTCCAAGGTTTTTATGGTTTTGGCTCTTATATTTAGATCTTTGATCCATCTTGAGTTGATTTTTGTATAAGGTGTGAGATGGTATTCTTCTCTCATTCTTTTGGATATGGATATCCAGTTCTCCAAGCACCACTTGTTAAAGAGGCCACTCTCTCCCAACTGAGTGGGTTTCGTGGCCTTGTCAAATATCAAATGACTGTATATATGAGGATCTATATCATAATTCTCAATCCGGTTCCATTGGTCAGTAGGTCTATCCTTGTGCCAATACCACGCAGTTTTGATCACTGTAGATTTGTAATATGTTTTAAAGTCAGGTAATGTGATACCTCCAACTTCATTTTTCTTTTTCAATATATCTTTGGCAATTCAGGGCCTCTTGCCTCTCCAAATATATTTTGTGGTTAGTTTTTCCAGTTCCTTAAAAAATGTAGTGTTGACTTTTATTGGGATTGCATTAAATCTGTAGATTAGTTTGGGTAGGATAGACATCTTGATGATGTTTAGTCTTCCCATCCATGAACAGGGAATATTTTTCCATTTATTTAAGTCTTCTTTGATTTCCTTTAACAGTGTTGTGTAGTTTTCTGTATATAAGTCCTTTACATCTTTAGTTAAATTTATTCCTAGGTATTTGATTCTTTTGTTTACTATTGTAAATGGTATTTTTTTCCTGATTTCCTCCTCAGTTTGCTGGTTATTGGTGTACAGAAATGCTACTGATTTTTGAGCATTGATCTTATAGCCTGCAACATTACTGAACTCCTTTATAAGTTCTAGAAGCCTTGTTGTCGATTTCTCAGGGCTTTCTATATATAGGATCATGTCATCTGCAATAATGAAATTTTTACTTCTTCTTTACCAATCTGGATGCCTTTTATGTCCTTTTCTTGTCTCATTGCTCGTGCAAGTACTTCTAAGACGATGTTAAATAGGAGTGGTAATAGTGGGCATCCTTGTCTTGTTCCTGATCTCAGAGGGAAGGCTTTTAGGATTTCACCATTGAAAATGATGTTAGCTTTGGGTTTTTCATATATACCCTTTATCATTTTCAGAAAGTTTCTATCTATTCCTATCTTTTGTAGAGTTTTTATGAGGAAAGAGTGCTGTATTTTGTCGAATGCTTTTTCGGCATCTATAGAGATGATCATGTGATTTTTTTCTTTCAGTCTGTTTATGTGGTGTATTACATTGATTGATTTTCTTATATTGAACCATCCTTGCATACCTGGGATGAAACCCACTTGGGCATGGTGTAAAATCCTTTTGATATGTTGTTGAATAAGATTAGCAAGTATTTTGTAGAGGATTTTAACATCTAAGTTCATTAGAGAAATTGGTCTGTAATTTTCCTTTCTTGTGGTATCTTTATTTGGTTTCGGTATTAGGGTAATGATGGCATCATAGAATGAATTAGGTAATATTCCTTCTACTTTTATTTTTTGGAAGAGCTTAAGTAGAATTGGTGTTAGCTCTTTCCGGAATGTTTGGTAGAATTCAGCTGTGAAGCCATCTGGTCCTGGACTCTTCTTAGTTGGGAGGTTTTTAATGACTGAGTTTATCTCTTTACTTGTAATTGGGCTTTTGAGTTCATCTATTTCTTCTTTCATCAATGTCGGCTGTTTGTGGGTTTCTAGAAACTTGTCCATTTCCTCTAAATTGTCATTCTTGTTGGCATATAATTTTTCAAAGTATCCTCTTATGATACTCTATTTCTGTGGGGTCAGTAGTGATATCACCTTGCTCATTCCTTATTTTATGTATTTGCATCTGTTCTCTCTTTTTCTTTGTTAGTCTGGCTAAGGGTTTGTCAATTTTATTGATATTCTCGAAGAACCAACTTTTGGTTTTGTTTATTGTTTCCAGTGCTTTCTTATTCTCTACTTCATTTAGTTCTGCTCTAATCTTGGTTATTTCCTGCTTTATACTTCCTTTAGGTTTAGTTTGTTGTTGTTTTTCCAATTCCTCCAAGTGTGCAGTTAAGTCTTCAATTTTAGCTCTTTCTTCTTTTTTAATATATGAATTTATGGCTATAAACTTCCCTCTCAGGACTGCTTTCGCTGCATCCCATAGGTTTTGATATGTTGTGCTGTTGTTTCCATTAGTTTCAAGGTAGTTACTGATTTCTTTTGAAATTTCCTCTTTGACCCACTGTTTGTCTAAGAGAATGTTGTTTAACTTCCATATCCTTGTGCCTAACCTGTTTCTCTGGCCCTTAGTGATTTCTAACTTCATTCCGTTGTGGTCAGAGAAATTACTTTGTATAATCTCAATCTTTCTGAATTCATTGAGTGATGTTTTGTGGCCTAGCATGTGTTCTATTTTGGAGTATGTTCCATGTGCACTGGAGAAGAATGTAAATCCCGCTGTATTTGGTTGTAGTGTTCTTTATCTGTCTATTAAGTCCAAATCTTCTAATGTATTGTTGAGTGCCTTAGTTTCTTTATTGGTTCTCTGCCTAGATGTTCTGTCTAATGATGATAGTGGTGTGTTGAAGTCCCCTGCTATAATTGTAGAGGAATTTATTTCTCCTCTTAGTTTTTCCAGAGTTTGCTGCACGTATTTTGAGGCAACTCGATTAGGTGCATAAATGTTGATGATTGTTCTCTCTTCTTGAGAGATTACTCCTTTTACTAATATATAGTGTCCATCTTTGTCTCTTACAATAGTTTTGCATTTAAAGTCTATTTTGTCTGATATTAGAATAGCTACTCCTGCCCTTTTTTGGCTATTGTTAGCTTGTAAAATGGTTTTCCAGCCATTCACTTTCAGCCTCCTTGAGTCCCTGGGTCGAAGGTGGGTTTCTGGTAGACAGCATATAGATGGATCATGTTTTCTTATCCATTCTGCCAATCTGCATCTTTTGATTGGTGAATTTAATCCATTAACATTCAGTGTTATTACTCGTAACGAATTTCTTACTTCAGTCATTTTTTCTTTGGGTTAATGTATGTCATATGTTGTTTTGTTTCTCTTTTTGAGTTTTCAGTTGTTTTTAAACTCTCCTCCAACTCTCTCTCCTTTGTTTTTTCCTTTCAACCTGTAGAGATTCCTTTAGTATTTCTTGAATTGCTGGTTTCTTCTTGACATACTCTCTCAAATGCTGTTTATCTGTGAATATTTTGAACTCTCCATCATTTTTGAATGCCAATTTTGCTGGATAGAGAATTTGTGGCTGGAAGTTTTTTCTTTTAGTGTTTTGACTATGTCATACCACTGTCTTCTTGCCTCCATGGTTTCAGCTGAGAAATCAGCACTTAATCTTATTGTGCTTCCCTTGTATGTGATGGTTCTCTTTTCTCTTGCTGCCTTGAGTATTTTCTCTTTGTCTTGAGCATTGGACAATTTGACAAGTATATGTCTTGGAGTTGGCCAGTTGGGATTTATAGTATTTGGGGTACGCTGTGCTTCCTGGATCTGCACATCCATCTCTCTCAATAGAGTTGGGAAGTTTTCAGCCATAATTTCCTTCAACACTCCTTCTGTTCCCTTTCCCTTCTCTTCTCCTTCTGGGATGCCCATAATGCGTATGTTTGTGCGTCTTGCATTATCAGTTAATTCCCTGAGGCCATACTGGATTTTTTCTATCTTTTTGTCTATCTTTTCTACAATCTCTTTGATTTCAACTGTATTGTCTTCCATATCACTAATTCTTTCCTCTGCCTGTTCAAATCTGCTGCCATGTGAGTCCAGCTTCTTTTTCATTTCTTGACTTGTGCCTTTGTTCGCCATCATATCCATTACCTTTTTTGGTGTGTTAGCTATTTCTTCAGTATGTTCTCCCAGTGTCTTCTTTATATCCTTAATCTCTTCCTTCCGTTCTTTAAGTTGGTCCATGATATTTGTTTGGATAGCTTTGATTAGTTGTTCGATGTACTGCATTGCTTCCTGGTTTTTATTTTGTGCATTGGACTGGTTCATGTTTTCCAGTTTCTCAGAGTCATTTGTATTTTTCTGTTGCCCTCTGGTCATCATATTATCTTGATGGGTTTGTTCAGTTGATTAGCTTTTCTCTAAGCTCTAGAATTTTATTTAGCTGTTGGTTCTGCGTGTGAGTTAATTTTTCTCTTTGGCAGTTTTTCTTCTTATTTTATTTCCTTGCTTCTTTCTATGTTCCCTTGAAGGCAACAGGTTAGGGCCAGAGGAATCAAAAGATGGAAGGAAGGCAGAAGGATAACAGAAATATTGATAAAGTTAGAAGAGGGGCAAAATGATACTTAATGAGATGAATATTTAACTTGTGTAGGCAGTGTAGAGTACTAGGAAAAAATATGGAGGTCCTACAATGGACTGGGAAAACAAATGGAGGAATATATATATATATAGTGATTTAGAAGGCTAGAATTATGAGGAGGGAGAGAAATAGTAAAGAAAGGTCTGAAAGGAAAAGTTAATACTAATAAAAAAAAAAAAAGAAGAAGAAAAAGAAAACAAAATAGATGGGATCGAAATTGACACCCTTAAGTTGTGGGCCTATGAAAAAATGTTGTCTCTAAGAGCCACAACAGAAAATAGAAGGCAGAAACATGCAGGAAGGATAAGCGATAGTTTGTAATACAGAATCAATATATACAGCGCGTGGGAAATTACTGAATAAGAAGCCCAGCAAAGAAGTGACAAGCTGGCAGCACCTATTTAAAAAAAAAGTAGAAGGAAAAAGGAAGGGGGGAGTAAAAAGGAAATAATAGCAATAGACCAGAAAGTAACAGAGAGAAACCAAAGATCCACACAGGCAAGCAGTCAAACAGTGCTAAGGGGGGTCAATGATTCCCCTAGGGTCCACGTGGATCCTTCCTGCCTACTTGTGTTTATCAATGAATTTCCCCACAGGGTTCTATATGCAGGTCCTGAAGCAGCTTTTAGCTATTAAACTAAATTAAAAAGAATTTATTTTTCAATTGTTGAGGTGACCTCACTTTTTTTTTTTTAATTTTTATTTTTTTAGCCAAATGCAGGACCCAAAATAATTCCTCCTCTAGACCAACCCCCTTACAGAAGGGACCCTAGCTGGTCCCGTGGAAATTAATCAAGCACGTCCCACTTTCCGGACTCCCCAGGTTAGCTGAAGCTCTGATGTTAATCAGTGAGGAGTGCTAAAGAAGGCGGATTCCGCCCCTTCTGGAGCCCAGCTCAAGAGTCACCGGGCTGCTCAGTAAATCAGTTTGAGTGCAGATTCACGTCTGCTCTCAGCCTAATGCTGCTTCAGGTCGGCTTATCGGCTCCCCAAAGCTATGGGGCGGTGCAGGCAGCCAGATCGATGTCTAAAAATATAAAATACCCTTCCCTGTCTTCCAACAGAACCCTCCCTTTTTTGGGAAGTGTCCCTTCCTCCTGGCTCCGCAGCGGCCCGGGTCTTATCCCTGGGTGGCTAGGGAAATCAGCTGCGTTTCCCGACCAAAATCCCCCCTCCAGTTCACCGGGTGCCGACTAGCTCGTCTGCTCTGCTCACACAAGGTCCAAGGGGCGCCAGGCAGCCAGATCCCCAGAAAACAACACTTTCTCGCCCCGCCCGCGGCTCCAAACGGCCGCTTTATTTAATTTTTTTTTTCCCTTTTCCATAACCGCGGGGCTCAGCCACCCGCGCCAACCTCCACCGGCAGCCTCAAAACTCATGAATCTCCACTGTTCCGTCCACGCCGCCGATCCGCGCAGATAGATGTCCCAAGCTTCTCACCCCACGCGTGCACAGCACAGACCCCTGGGCAGGACCCCGTCCACAATCCGCCCTGCTCTGGGAGCTTGCAGCGTGTGCTCATGTGATTCTTATTACTGAGTGGCTGGCAGGAGTATTCTAGCCAATGTTGGCTTTTTTGGTCCCACTTTATTTAATTTTTTAATTATTTATTTTATTTTATTTATTTTATTATTTTATTTAATTTTTATAGCAAACATAGGACTTCCCATATGCAGGGCATTGTTTTAAATGCTTTATTACTATTAACTTGCTTAATCTTTACAAAAGCCAATTAGATGAAGTAATTGAGGCACAGAGAGGATAAATAACTTGCCAAAGGTCAAATACCTTAGTAAAGGGCAGAGCCAGATTCCAACCAAGGTAGTCTGGCTTTAGACTCACTGCTCTTAACCTTTTTGCAAGGTCTGAGTCTCCTTTTTCTGATCTGCATGTTTTTTTCTGTTTCTTGCTTTAGAGTCTTTAATTTATGAGTGGTTACAAGAGGTTCTTGAGCTTAGTTAACTCTGACAAGGCTGCAGCATTTCACTGACAAGAGTCCTCAGAACACCAAGGTTTTCCTAGGCCCTGTGACTATAATAGAGAGCATTTTAAAATCTGTTTTTAAAAATGTGATGAATCTCTTCCTGCTTGAAGTCTAAACTGGTGTTTGAACACTGCCATGACCCCTCATAAAACATTACATATTTCTAAGGTTACAAGGTTTTCTTGTATACATGATCCTTATTTATTCTCTTATTTTTCCTTTTTTTGTTTAATTACAGAAATAATTAAGAATTCTAACAATACACAGCAGTGTTTAGTTGTTGAGGAAAGTCTCAATTCCTTTCGTTGTTTTCTTTTTAATTCCCTAGCACAATACCATAGAAATAGACAAAACTCTTAAGAGGTTTATTCTACATTTTCTGGCTATGGACATTTGAGGGTTAGCTCCAAAAGACACTCTCTGATTCCTGCCGGCCACTACCTCAGGGAGGAAGGAACCATCGCCAAGGAAACTAAGTCACTTGGGAAACTTTGGACAAAAACCAGGCTGGGCAACCTGACCAGTGTCTGGCCCTGCGCTTCCACTGGATGCTGTGGGGACCGGTATGCTGGTGTCAGATGGGCAGATGGAGAAGGAAGGACATAGGACCCGCCTTCTTGGCGGGTAGGAGCCTCAGGAAGGCCTGGGTCCCCAGGTACTTGGGGAAGTGGAGAATGGCCTGCAGCCAGGCGGTGGTGACCGCGTGTTAGGTTTAATTGCCAGGCACCTTGGGTTTGAACATCTGGCGGGAGTCAGGAAGGGAGGATGGGCTGCAGCTCATGATGACTTGCCTTTATCCAGAGGGGAGGAGGTTGCCATGAGTGAGGGTTGCGGAATGAGAATGGAGCACTGGTAGCCTGCTTGGGTGCAGGGGGGTCCTGAAATGCAGGTTGTTCCCTTGCTTTGTTTCTCCTCCTCTCTTTCCTCCTCACTCACCAGCTATTTCTCCCCCTTATTCTTGTTTTTTCTTTTTCTGCTTATACTGATTCATTGCTCCAGAACATGAATTAGAATGTAAGGATTTTGGCTCCCAAGCCAGTTCTCTGTTAACCTTCTTGCCAGGTTCAAACGTGTTAAAACTTTGGGAAAATGGGCAAACAACTTTACATGAAAAACCGAATAGCATATTAAGATTGTCGAGGGTGGAAAAAAATGTTTATGCAAGTGTTGGGCCGGGTTTGGGGAATCTGGCAATTAATAACAGTATTGTAAAGTGTGTAAATTAGTAAAACTTTATTGTTGGATAATTTGACATATGAAACAAAATTGGAAATCTTTTACCCTTCGACGTAGAGACTTTATCCAATGCAAATAATAATAGAGATAATTAAAAAAAAACCCACACATACAATGTGTTTATTGCAGCATTGTTTGTAATAGCAAAATTTGGAAACAGCCTAAATGCTCATCAATAGTGGATTGATTAAATAAATTATAGCTATATAATCAGATAGCTATAATGGCACTGATTTGGGAAGGTGCCCATAAAATATTAAGTAAAAAATAGGCTTACTAATAGTAGTCATAATATGATCATATTTTTAAAATAAATACAATATATGTGTGCACATATTTCCATATGCACAAGAAAATAAACTAGAAAACTATACACTAAAAATTACCAATGAATATCTCCGGGTAGTTGAATTGTAACATTTATTTTTTCTCCCCTTTCATCTTTTCCTTCTTCCTTCCTTCCCCATCTTTCTCCCTCTTTTCCTCCTTTCGTTCTTAAAAATTAAGGCTCGCTTATTTCTTTAAGATTATGTCCTTATGCTTCAAGAATATATCATTTACTTTCTTTAAAAATTTTTAATGCATTTTAAGTCATACGCCAAGTTATAAAAAATAACATAACCAATACCAATGTAAGCCTCATTCTTATGAAATAAAAAATAATCAGTCTAGCTGAAGCCTGCTGTGGGCCTTTCTCCAATCCCATCCCCAATCATGGGTTTTGTGTTTATCTTTCCTACAAGTTTTTTTTTTTTTTTTTTTTTTTTTTTTTTTTTTTTTTTTTACTCTTTAGTACAGATACATTTATAGTTAAGAAGTAGGTTATCTTGTTTTACTTCCTCTTGAATTTAATATAAATGGTGCACTGTGTATATTCTGCAACTTCCTGTTTTCAGTCAGGATGTATATGTGAAAGGTTTATCCATTATGATAACCTATAATATTTCCTGCTGTATAGTTTCTGTTGTATGACTCTATCACAATTTAGTTATCTATTTTATTATGAATGACCACTTTCATTGTTTTACTGTTTGCTAATAGACATGTTAATCTATTTCCTGGCTCTATCAGTTACTAGCTTTATGACTTTGGAAAAATTATTTAATTGCAGTAATATTCCATTTTGCCAGTTATAAAATGGGAATTATGGGCACCTAAATCTCAGGATATTGTTGATTATGATGATTGTTGCATATGTCCATGAACATACTAAATATCAATCATTGAACTGTGTGCTTTAAATGAACAAATTGCATGATATATGAATTATACCTCAAAAAAGCTATTAAAAAGTATAACACCTAAGATCAGGTTGGCAAAAAGATTAATATTTCTTGTCAAATATAATTAAATAAAAAAGCCTTTGTAATGGTTTGAAACCAGCTGGCCTTCAGCCATTGAAGTTTCTTTCTCACCTCTCTTTCATAAAAGACATAATTTTGGCCTGAACCGAAAAGCATAACTAGCACAGAGAACTTTTAGGAAAGTAAGTACAAGAAGTAAAATCTACTCAATTACATAATTTATGGTCTTAACTGCCATTTCTGTCCCATGAATTGTTGTATTGGAAGAAACTCATCATCTGGTTTCTTTTTATCTCACTTGGTCTCCTGACCCGTTATTTTACCTTCGAGATTAGCATCAGAGAAGAAAATATGTGTACTTTGTTCTTCAAAAAGACAAGAAGCTACAGAATTAATATAATGAAGGACATTTTGAACAGAATCTTAGAGTGACTGTTAGGAGATGTGACTCCATTTATTATCCCACAAGACCTTGGGTAAATTACTTTACCTCTGATGGGTGATTGGTATCTTTGTAGTTGGTTAAGGTTCTTTTGGTTTCAGACAGCAAAAACTTAGTTGGGCTAGCTCAGATTTAAAAAAAAGGGTATTTACTGAAAAGATCTATTGTAGCTCACAGAATCAAAGATAGCAGGAACCTTAGCAACATGAATTCCAATTCCCTCCTGCCTCAAAATAATTCGTGTCTCTCTGTCTCACAGTTTTAAAATCTCTGCAAACACACTCTGATTTCCCAGCTTAAGTTAGGGGTGGCCAGGGAGGCAGGGTCGAATAACATAGACATGACTACTGGAGAATCCTTGTGAGCAGAAAAGCCATCTTAATTGTTGTCTAACAGAGTCTACTATGTTATTCACCAAATTCTGTGCACTGAATGTTTAGTGATTTTCTTACCTGATAGTAAATTATTTTTAAAGGTGCAAATAAGTGGTAGTATTATAGGTGACGTTTGCTTTATATTTGTTTTTCGTTTTCCATATTTTAAAATATTTATGTATTACTTATATATATATATATATTTTTTTTTTAATTTCATTACCATTGACTTGGTGCCTTCTTTTAGAAATACAAAACCTTTATGAAGTATTCTTGCCAGAAAATTTAACCTGAATCTGATTAAGCACTGGAATTCAAATACCAATTTACAAGAAATATAGTATACAGAATTACATGTTAAATGACATCATGGAATGCAGTCATCAAAATTAAGCCTCTGCTGGACAGATGTGGTTTCTTAGACAAATAGATTGAAAGAAAAAATGAGAGACAGGGAGTCAGGAAAACCTATGGATAAAAAGAGACTTAAAATTTACCAACCATTTGCAATGTATGGACTTTATTTAGAAATGTATGCTAAAGAAATGTATGATGTTGCTGGTGGTAACGCTAATTGGTACATTGCTTCTGGTGGGTAATTTGGCAATATCCAACAAAACTACATGCCTTTGATCCACCAATCCCACTTCTTAGAGTTTACCCTGAATGTACACTTCTGACAATATGAAAATGCATATGGGATACAACCTAAATACCCATATATTGGAGACTAAACCATATATAGTTGAATAAATTGTGGTACATCCACTCAGTATGATAATATGCAGCTTTTAAAAAGAAAGTGAAAGATTTTTATCAGCTTATATAGAGTGAATTCCAGGATATATGTTTAAATGAAAAAGAAAAAACCCACCAAAGTTCATAAAAGTATCTCTAGCTTGCTTCTTTTCATGTACCTAGGTAGTATACTCAGTAAATTATAATTAGCATCATTTTCCTCACCACCATCATCATCATAGAAGATGTAGGCATCTCCATGCATTTTTCTCCCTTTTAAAAGGAGTCCAGATTATCGGGACCATTCTGGGAGGTGGGCTTCTTTGCAATATTCTAAATTGATAATATATAAGAATGTTCTTTGTAGCCCTAGTTTGTAAAAGTAAAAAAAAAGTTAAATATTTAAGTGCCCATCAACAGGAAATGGTCAAATACATTATGGAGATACACTGTGCAATACCACCCAATGTTAAAAAGAATGAGGAGGGAGTGGATGTCGCTCAAGTAGTTGAGTGTCTGCTTCCCATGTACGAGGTCCTGGGTTCAATCCCCAGTAACTCCTAATAAAAATGAGGGAGGAACACTATATACTGATACAGAAAGATGTCTTTGTTATATTGATTAGTTAATAAAGCAAATTATAGAACAAAATGTATTGCTTGCTCCCTCTTAAATAAGAAAAAGCTTATGTTAATTTATATGTGTGTATGACACACACACATACACACACTTAGAGAAATATACATTTCAAACTTTTAAAATTGATTGTCTCTTGGGGTTGGGAGGTAAAGTGAGATTTTCTTTTTTCCCTCTCTGTATTTTGATTGTATCATTTTTTATAGTTAAACTGTAAGTTGAGCATGAATTTTTTTTGAGAGTATGCAGATCTGCTCTAAGTTTTTCTCCTCAGTAAGATTTGTTCGTTTAATATCTTTCCATAAGTGTTTCCCCTGAAACTTTTAAGAATGAAATGAAGTTCAAAACACTATATATTTTGCCACCAACCATAGACCACAGTTCACATCGTAGACCACACTCTCTCCCACACAGTTCTGAGTGGTGTGTGCTGATTTAAAATGGCCTACATCCGTTGCCACAACGGTACTCAACGTGGGAATCCCAGTGGGTTCCGTGTAATATTTTGGGTAATCTAAGCACCTCTTAATATATATATATATATATATATATATATATAACATTTTTGTAAGCAAATGCACATATATGCATATATATTTATATATCATTTTGCAAATGTTGGTATGTATTGTGAAAATTTTGATTTTTATCCACAATAAAAAATAAAGAAATTAAAAAAAAACCTGTAATCCAAAAAAAAAAAAACACTATATATTTTTAAACCACCCTTTCTAAATGAAGTTTTTATAGCCAGCGCACTTTTGCCAGTCCTCACAGATATTGTGACTGTTCATAATGCTCCAGGTATGCTATTAATATAGCAACACATTGCTGTTAGCATAACCTAATATTATTACTTCCATTTGATCCCAAACAGTATTGGATGAGCGATGTCATTAACATCTTATGTTTCCTCACACTAAAATTGGAAAACAAAACAATTTATCTCCAGTTATAGGGAATTGTGCTAAGTTACATATGATGCATAGAATATTTAAAACAGTTTTCAAACAAGTTCATTGTGGAATTTGAGCTCCCTATATGCTGATTCCCTCAAATTGATTACTCCAATATACCTCACAGGGTGCTGTTCAACAGTTTAGTTTGGTTGAAAGTCTTTTTTACTGGTCTGAAGCTGTAATATGGGTATCTATTCCCCTTCTTTACTCTCTTCATCAAGCACAGATTTTTAAAAAATCTGTTCTAATCCTCAACTGAAACATCTGGAATTTCTTTCAGTTGTCAATATGAATATAATATATAATTAAAAATATATTCTAAAATAGAAGTTAACATGATGTATTTGCTTTTGGTAGGTTATGCTTTGGGAAACAGCAGCTCCAAGATCTCAGTGGCTACATCATTACTTGTTAACTGTGGAGGTGTTCGATGTACCGTTTTCATTCTAGTATGTAGTTTGGAGGAGCTGCCCATATTTGAAAAATACTGAATGAAAAGAGTAATGATGGAAACATAGTGTCTCTTTTAGACATGGCATGTTTAAATTTTGTTAACATTCCATTCGTTATATTTTCCTGTTCCATTGATGTAAGTGGAACCAGAATATATAATCCTCTTATAGGGAGGAGTAGCAAATAATGGAAAATTAATGCAATATACTACACATGATATTTGTCACATTATAATCATTTTGGAACATGCCTAAGTTTTTAGGTATATATACAATAATATTTATGATATTATTATCATATAATATTAATAATAATATATAATTATATTAATAGATATAATAGATATTATATAATATCTATTAATCTTATATTAATCTTATATTATCTATATAATATCTATTAATCTTATATTAATATTATATAATAGATATAATATTAATAATAATCTTCCACAGAGGGGATTTTATAATATATTATTTTAGGAGGTACTGGATATAAGAAAAGCTCTAATATGAATTTCATTTATAATTTCTGGATTGACTTAATATGATGCAGTAATTACTATTGAATTATGAACAATAATCTTGATTCAAGTCAGCTAAACGGAAATGATACTGCAGCCATTTTCTCAAAATATATTTCAGATGTTTTATCTGTTATTTATCTCAGAACTACAAATTTTGCATTATAACAATATGTATTTAATGTGGTTTGAGTAGAAAAATAATAGTTCAGGAAGAAGAATGGTGTAGTGGTGAAGAGCAGGCACTTTGAAGTCAACCTTAGTTGACTGCTTCTGTCATTAACAACTTTCTAGATTTTGGGTTAGTTACATAATCTCACTGGTAAAATGAGGATAGCTAAAGTAGTAGTTAGGGTTAGGTTTGGCTGCAAGCGACAGAAAACCCCCACGTGGCGTGGTCTAAAAAAAAAGAGTTTATTCTCTCATGGAAAAAGCCTAGAGCTAGGCATTCTAAGTAGATATGGCGTGCCCACTGAATAAATCAGATCCCTTCCACAGTCTTTAGATTTGACCCTCAATCTCATAATCCAAGATAGCTGCTAGAGCTCTACCAATCACACCCATGTTCCAGACAGAAGAAGGAAAGTTAGGAGGGTGGGGAGAAGGAGGCAAATTATGTGCCCAGGAATCTGCCACTCAACCCTTCAGCTTAAATTTCATATTAAAATTTAGTCTCGTGGTCACACATGACAAGGGAAGCTAAGAAATGTCTTTATTCTTCATGACATGTGCTCAGTTAAGAATTGGGAAGTCCCTCACCAAGGAATAAAGGTTCACAACTTCCAACCTCACTACCCTTAATTCATAGGTGGTTGTAAACATTTAGCTTAGTGCCTGTCTCATAGTTACCACTTCATAAATGTGAGTTTTTTCTTTGTTAGAATATTTTAAATTAAAAAGATAATATTTAGGCTCACTGTAAGAAGCCAAACAGTATAGAAATGCATAAAGATTTAAGAATCTCCTCCCTATCCCTGAGAAGTTTAATATATAAGCATTTATACTTTGCTGTGCTCAAAGTTATATTCATATATACATGTATTCATCTATCTATGATTATTGTTTCTGTGGTTTTTCTCCTTTATTCAAAAACAAGAACAAGTAATAACATATTACTCTCCAAAAAGAACATTGAATTGTGGATATTCCTGTGATATGACCATTAATGTGTGTGTGTGTGTGTATATATATATATATATTTAAGATTACTTAATATGATGGCTGCTCATAAGGTCAACTTGTTCAGAAATATTCAAAAAAGAATAATTCATTTTTTAGTTTTTTTAATATAACATGTTTTAGTTCTTAATTTATAAATTTTGTGTAATTATAAATGTGTACATCTTCATTGTAGGAAATTTGAATATATTTATGATTGTATAGGGGAGAGAGGAAACAAATTAAAACCAGAAGAGATTGTATTTGTCTGCCTTCTATAGTAAGTTACGTAATTCTTATCAGTATGGAAATAAATATCTTTATTGCTCTCTTCTACTCTCAGAGAACAGGGGGAAGAGGGAGAGGCATATTATTAAAATTTTAAGGCCTCTACAAGTTCTCTTGTGCTTCTAAATGGTGTGACTAGAATGGATGGACCATTATTTAGCACAGCCCAGTAATGAATTTTTGGATGTGTAAGAGTAGACACGGAGCTAACAGAGGTTGGTTGTTTGTGTGTGTGTTTGTGTATGTCTGTTTTATATGTGGTGGGTGGTGATGCTGGAAATAGACCTAGAAAGAGAGGAAGCAAAGCATCTAGAAGGGATAAGTGGGGCCGGTCAGAATGGTTGGATGCTGAGTCTGCAGAGGAAATGGACAAGTGAAAAATTCTTGCTTGTGGAGAGACTGAATGTCTTTTAAAAACAGAGGTCTTAAATGGTCAGTGTTCAGTTACTTCCTGTTTTTTCTTGTGACTTAATACCCTCTCTGCTTCTTATACCCTCAGTAAAGTATGACATACATACAAAGTCTTGTGTGAGTGATTCTGGAATTCATGGGAACAACTGTTCATCAGCAAATAAATTAAAACAACTATAAGATGATATTTTACATGCTCATATTGGCATATAATTTGGATAAAACGGTCTTCATGTGCTAATTTCTAGTCCATTAACTGGTCAGATGAAGCATTAGAAATCTGCCATGGGTTTTTGGTTCATTTTCTTGTTATCCCAGAATACAAGATATATTCTTGTGTCCATAAAATAGTTCTAGTTTTATTTTTAAATGTTACCTTTTGGGGAGGAAGTGGGCTGGAAGAATGGGAAGTGGGAGAAGAAAAGCCCTGACAACAGTGCTAGAGTGTGCGATATTTGCCCAACTATCACCGAAAGAGAGAAGAGGAGAGGAGTGAAGAAGCAGCGGAATGGATTAAGTTTTGGGCCTTTATTTTTCAGTAATGACTCTTCCTGCATATGCAGAATATCCAATATCTGGAAAGATGCAAGATTGGAGTATCTAGAAACAGTGATGATTTTTACTCTAACTTGGAAAGGCAGTTTTTGGGTAGAGCATAACCCCCCAGCCACCCTGATGAGATTATTGCCTGGATAATTAAGTGGGTAATCATAGATGAAGCAGTTTTCCCCTTATGTTAGTATACTTGGATCTATAGAGGTCTTTTGTCACACTAATGAAAGGCCCAGAATGTATAAAAGTTAATGTTACCTTACCATACTGTTTTTCTCTGTAAGGATGACCAGCTGCCCTAGTTTGCCTGGGCTTTCCTGGTTTTAGCACTAAAAGTCCCACATATTGGGAAACCTCTCAGTCCTGGAGTCCTGGGCAAACAGTTTTTTGTTTGTTTGTTTTGTTTTGTTTGTGTTTTTTAACTACAGTGCCTATATTGTAAACAGAGAATATGAGGTATGATAAGCTGACCTAGAACCCATGCCTGCCCTGGGCTGGGCATGGGGCACAGTCTCTATTCACCCCATGCCAGGCCCTGGCACTGCGGGCCCAATGCACCCTACCAGAGGACAGAGGGACCCCCTGCACTAAGGTAGTTGCATCTTCAGCCCCCACAAGTACAGCATCCCAGTGCCGCCAGATTCCCCCACAGATCAAGCCTGGAGAGAGAGGAAGGGAGAGAGGCAGGTGGCAGCCACAGCAGGAGGTAGCAATGGCAGGAAAACCCCTACGTGGTGAGCAGCTTTCTAGATGGTGTAATCTATGAGTATTGTCCCACAGTTGTCATGGCCAGGGAGAGATACCTGGAATTTGAACACATCCATCTTCCCCCAGGGCAAGGTCCCAGTTTTCGCTCTGTAGATGGTTTTGCAGGAAGGGCATTGCAAATGTCCATCCTTGTTCCCATTGTAATACATGGCCAGCAGGCAGAGCTGCTGCTCCATCCTGCTCCAAATCCCCCTCCCCCCCCATCATTGGGACCACTGACCCTGTTTGTTCCTGAAATCTTGGTGCTGCCTTCTGCCTCTGTGAGTCCCCAGTATATCCAAACAGTTTGATGAAAATGGAGGTACTATGATGACATCATGAACAAGGAAGGTTTAAGATTGATTTTTCATCCTTAAAATAAATTTTTGTTTAAGAAATACTTAGAAAAAAATGGCAAAGAAATGTGCTAAAACGTTAACAAATGACTTTATGTAGGGTAATTATGAGTTTTTAACTTCTTTATATATCAGTATTTTTCAAACTTTTCACAAAAGCAGATTATAAAATTTACAGTCATTAAATTTAAACAATTATAAAAACTAAAAGTAAAAAACCACTAGGTTTGGTTTCCAAAGGTGTGTTAAAGTATCTTTTAGAATCACCTTTACCCTACTTTTTAAGAGACAAGATGGCATTCTGTCATGGGTCAGGAACCAATATGAAGTTCTGGAAAGATACTTTACAGAAGATTCCATTTAATTAATTTGATATTTATTAATTGTCTTCAACTGCCAAATATTGTAATAGATGAATACTCACCTATAATTTCTTTGTTATGGGGATTTTTTCTATTTCTTTCTTTAATTCATTTAAATAAATGTTTTAAAGGATAAGCATATCCTCTTGATAGATAATTAAAATATTTTTAAAAATAACGCATTTATTAGTTTCCAAAATTAAGTTTTTTTGTAAACTTTCAGTATACATATAATCATGAATACAGCTTGATTCCATTTATATCACATGTATATATATGTATGTATAAAACATACATACAAGGAAATGAAGGGAAATATGTCAATATGGTGGCAATGTTTAACTGAATCATTTGATTACTTATTTCACTTGTTTTGATCAATAACTTATTTTTAACTTTTTAAAATTAAATTTTAAAATTTTAGAACAGTTTTAGATTTAAAAAATTCTTGCAAAAATAGTACTGGGAGTTCCCATTTACCCTACATCCAGTTTCATCTTATATTAGTATTACATTATATTTCATAAACAAATATTGATATTATTATTAATGAAAGACCATATTTCATTCCCCATTACCTCAGTTTTTCCCTACCATCCTTTCTCTGTTCTAGAATCCCATCTACATTACAAATAGTCTGTGTCGTTAGAATCCTATTGGTTGTGACAGTTTCTCAGACTTTCATTGTTTTTTGATGACCCTTGACAGCTTTAAGGATTTCTCATCAGGTATTTTATAGAATGTCTTTCAATTGGTACTTGTGTAATGCTTTCCTCAAGATTAAATTGAGGTAATGTGTTTTGGGTTGGAAAACCACAGAGGTAATGTCCTCTTCTCATCACATCATATCAAGGGTACGTACTATGTACATGAGTTATCATTGTCGATGTTGACCTTGATCACTGGGTTGAATAGTGTTTGTCAGGTTTCTCCATTGTAAAGTTACTTTTTTTCTCCTTTTCCATATTCTTTGGGAAAAAGTCACTATACACAGCTCATAGTTACGGACCAGGGAGTTATGATCCCCCGCTTGAGGGCAGAGTTTCTACATAAATTATTTGGATATCTTTTGTTTGGAGATTTGTTTACTGTCCCCAATTTTTTAATTTATTCAATGATTTATTAATAATATTGAATCATGGATATTTATTTTATACTTTAGGTTATAATTAAATACTGATTTATTAATTTGCTTTATTCCAGCTATGCCCATGGGGAGCTCATTCATTTGGCTCCTGTGTCCCTGTGACAAACCACCATCAATGCAGGCCTTTTTTCTTTTTTTATACCTTTATTGAGCTATTCACAGAACATACAATTCGTCCATTTTAAAGTGTAAATTCAGTGATTTATAGTATAGTCACAGATATATGCAACCCTCACCAAAGTAATTTTAGAACGTTTCAATCATCTCAAACAGAAACCCCTTTAGGTATCACCCTTCCTCCACTTCAACCTACCCCCCCCCGCCAAAAGCAATCACTAATCTACTTTCTGGTCTTCCAGATTTCCATATTCTGGTCTTTTATATGTGATTTTATATCAGTATGTGATTTTTTGACTGGCTTCCTTCACTTAGCATTATGTTTTCAGGATTCCTCCATGTTGTAATATGTATCAGTACTTCATTATATTTTATGGCCTAATTAATACTGTTCCATTGTATGGTTATATACTTCTTCATTGATGGACATTTGATTTATTTCTATCTTGTGGCAATTATGAATAACACTGTTTTAAATATTTGTGTGCAAAATTCTGTGTGGACATAGGTTTTCATTTCTCTTTGGTATATACCTAGATGTGGCATTGCTTGGTCATAGGATAATTACACTAAATCATTTGAGGAACTACCAGATTGTTTTCCAGTGTAGCTGGAAAATTATTACATTCCACCCAGCAGTGTATGAAGTTTCAAATTTCTCCACATCCTGGCTAATACTTATTTTTTCCATATAATAAACTTTATTTTTAAGGAGGTTTTAGATCATAGAAGTTACATCAAAAGTATAAGGGATTCCCACATACCCCACCCCCACCCCTCCCACATTTTCCCCTATTAATAACATCTTATAATAGTGTGGTACATTTGTTACAGTTGATGAACACATATTGAAGCATTTCTACTAACCAAGGTCTACAGTTTACATTGAGGTTTAGACTTTGCACCATACAATTTTATAGATTTTGAACTAAGAATAGCCTGTATCCGTCATTGCAATATCATGAAGAAAAATTCCAGTGCTCTAAAAATGCCCTATATTCTACCTACTAGTCCCTCACCTTCCCCTCAGAACTTTTGGTAACCACTATCTTTACATCAATGTTACATGTTCTTCCATTACTACAACAATAATAAGTTTACTTTAGTCCATGGTTGCTTTCCCCCTTATGTTTGTTCACTTCTCAACCTTGAGGAGTTTGGGATGATGATACCTGCTTTACTTAAGACTGAGAAAGTACTTAGATCTTATGGGGCAGATGGATGGAACTATTTTGCTTGCAGTTGTAGAAACGCTCTCTTTTTGGGGATGTGGGTTGCCCATCATCACCATTGTGTTAGTTGTCCTGAGTGAGTCTGATGAACTGGAAGTTAGGTGTTGGCCAAAACTATTCTGAGATTCAGGGCTCAACCAGCATATCAAGAAATGGATTATTTAAATCTCTGAAACATATATTTAACAGGAATAATGCTAATTATAAGCTCAAATAAAAGGGGTAGAAGAATCATGTGTAGGGAAATTATAGATGATTTTAACTGTTTCATTGGGGAAATAGGTTGTCATATATTCCAAGGTAACGCCCACCAAAAGGGTACTGATTTCAAGGGGTTGTGTGCCTTGCCTAGAGCAACTGGATGGCTCTAGAGCTCTCAGGAGCATCCCTATTTGACACTTTCTTTGCAGTGGCAGTTAGTGAGACCAGCCTGAGATCTCCAGCGTGTAACCTTTGGAATGACCTGCCAATTTATTTTGAAATCTCTTAGCAATAAAAACTCTTTTGTGTTTGGTATTTCCCCCTTTTGGTCAAGGTCTTTTTCCAAATGCATCACTGGTTTATGGTTGGTATTAATCCCTCGGTGCCAGGGAGGCTCATCCCTGGGAATCTTATCTCACACTGGAGGGAAGGTATTGCATTTATTTGCTGAGTTTGGCTTAGAGAGGGGCCGCATTTGAGTAACAAGGAGGGTTTTAGGCTGTAACACTTAGGCAATAGTTATTAAGCCAAGTCTCAATTTTACAAAAATAAGGTTCATAGTTACATGCATTAATACTGAGGGCTTGGTATATTGGTCTATTTTCTTTCATTAGGCACTGCCTATGTATGTACTTGAGAGATTCTTGCCCTTCTATTGATAATGTAGCAGGACTCATCAGAATTGGAGTTTAATATTTTGTTGTTTATTGTGTCAGTCCCAACCCACTGAGATAAAACACTATGACAAGATGAACACATTCAAATTCCATAGAAGCATGCCCCAGGTGCACACTTCCCCACTCGTCCTCCCACCACTGACATCCTGCACCAGTGACACTCCCCTGCCATAGCTGCCAAAAGAATATTCCCACAGTTGAATTTTCAGCCACAGATCTCCACATGCCCAAGTTCACCTTTTTACTCCTCTAGTCCTCACCCCTGTTCCATGGATAGCCCAACCCCCCCAACACTGCTCAGTCTCACATTCCAGCACCATTGGCCCCACTTACATCACTGTATCACCATCACTCCAATCCACTGCCAAATCTTCCCCTTCCACCTCATCATAGGTTCTGTCCAGATTGAGCTTCAGCTCACCACTCTCTATTCCTTTTCTATCTCCTGGTAACCTATCTTCCAGACTCTCTGTGAGTCTGTTTAATATCCTTAGGTCTTATCAGTGAGGTCATACAGTATTTGTCCTTTAGTGACTAGCTTACTTCACTCAACATAAAGTCTTCAAGTCATCCATGTCATCGCATGTACCAAACTTCATTCCTTCTTACAATTGAGTAATATACCATTCTATGTATACACCACATTTTGGCTATCCATTCATCCATTGATTGACCCTTGGGTTGCTTCCTACTTTTGACAATAGTGAATAATGCCACAGTGAACATTGCTGTGCATATATCTGTTCATGTCCCTGCTTTCAATTCTTCTGGGTATATACTCAGTAGTGGGGCATACTCCTATTAGATTTCAAGTTCTGAGAGTTATCTATGGAATGATGTTTTGTACTCTGGGCCTGGTGGAGTGACAGCCCCACCCTTTCCAACTGCTTTTGCAGCATCCATGTTCTATCCAAATCCTGGGGTGAAGGCTCTACCCTTTTCAAGCATCTGGGCATTGATTAGACTCACTGCAATCCCTGGGGCACATGATCAACCCTCTCAGAACAGTGGGATGATGACCAGACTCCTCACAATCTTTGAGGCAGAGGCTCAACCCTCTCATAACAGTGGTGTGGTGGCCAAACTCTCCACTATCCTTGGGGAATATGCTCTACCCTCTGTGTAGACTTGAGTGACAGTACTCTTCCTTTTTTCAGTACTCTTCCTGAACAAAGGTGTGGAATTCCTGCCCTCTCCAAGTGCCAGCGTTTACTCACTCAATTCTACTCACAATCTACTCACAATCTTTGAGGCAGAGGCTCAACCCTCTCATAACAGTGGTGTGGTGGCCAAACTCTCCACTATCCTTGGGGAATATGCTCTACCCTCTGTGTAGACTTGAGTGACAGTACTCTTCCTGAACAAAGGTGTGGAATTCCTGCCCTCTCCAAGTGCCAGCGTTTACTCAATCAATTCTACACACATAGGTGAGTCCACTCTATTGGCTTGAGAATATGTCTTTGTTCCACATCTCAACTTCCATGGTTCTGCACTTCCAGTGAGTTTTCCTTCGTTCTGATCCATTTCTATCCCTTTTACCAGGCTTACGGTTATTCTGTTCATACAGATTATGCAAAAAACTTATTGGATTTGCATGGAGTATACCGGGATCCAAACCATCAGACAAGAACTGTCAACAAATCTTTCCTGGATAACAACACCTCTAATGCTAACTTGCACCAAAATGGTTGACTGAATCCATGTTCAGCTAAACCCTTGCATGAGCACTATTCTCTTGGGACATACTTTCCAGAAGCTCAGAAGTTTCCAAAACATCAACTTAGGGTTTCTTTGTGCCCAGGAGTTCATTTCTTATCTTATTCCTTTCCTCTCGCGTTTTATTATAAGCTCATCCAGTGTCTTCTTTTTTTTTTTTAATGACATTATATATGTTTAAAAAAATATTTTATTTATTTATTTATTATTTATCCACCCCCTTGTTGTTTTTGTGCTCCCTGTCTACTCTCTGTGTTCATTCACTGTGTGCCCTCTGTGTCTGCTTGTCTTCTCTTCTCATCTTATCTTTAGGAGGCACTGGGAACTGATCCTGGGACCTCCGATTTGGGGAGAGGCACTCAATTGCTTGAGCCACCTCAAGTCCCTGGTTTTTTGTGTCTCTCCTCTTTGTCTCTTTTTGTTGTGTCAGCACTCTACACGGGCCAACTCTCCGTGCAGGCCAGCTCTCTGCACAGGCCAGTTCGCCTTCACCAGGAGGCCCTGGGAAATGAACCCAGGACCTCCCATATGGTAGATCGGAGCTCACTCGCTTGAGCTACATCTGCTTCCCCCAGTGTCTTGTTAATATCCTTTTCTCTTCCTTCATCTCCTTGAATTGATTTAGGAGATTTGTTTGTACATAGTTGATTGTTTGTTCCAAATTCTCTGTCTCCTCTGGCTTTTTAATTTTTCCCTTTATCTGGGCCATACTTTCTAGATTCTTAGTGGGGCTTTTACTTTTTTGTGGATGTCTAGACATTTGATTATCTTGATGAATTACCCTGATGGTCAGTT
This sequence comes from Tolypeutes matacus, assembly GCA_026826555.1. Taxonomy (NCBI): domain Eukaryota; kingdom Metazoa; phylum Chordata; class Mammalia; order Cingulata; family Chlamyphoridae; genus Tolypeutes; species Tolypeutes matacus. The sequence continues at coordinate 819,415 of JAKSZT010054032.1, forward strand.
TCTCTCTCTTGCCAAGGGTTTATTGTTGTTTCTTTTTGTGTTAAGTTTCTTCTTTGACACTGGTTCATCTTATTCTAAGTCATTGGAAGTGTCTATTTTTAACTGGTAGAACCTGGGCCAGGGACTAATGAAGGGGGCAAATACAAGTTCCAAATGGCCCTTAGGAGAGGAGTTGGGAGAGACTCTAAAAAGCCTTTTTTTTTTTTGTCTTGTCAGCTACCTGAATGTGAGTTTTCCTTGCTAGGAGATGGTGCTCTTTGACCAGCTTTCACTGCATTCCTAGTGAGGGGACTGGTTTTGTTTTTAAATTTTATTGATACATATTAATAAATTCAAAATCCATCCAAAGTGTACAATTAATGGTATTTGGTGTAATCACATATTTGTGCATTCATCACTACAATCATTCTTAGAGCACTTTCATTATTCCTGTAATAATAATAAACAAACAAACAAAACCCATCACCTCTCAATCTCTGTATGCTTCTTCTGCCTTACATAGTTGCTATTCTTTTTCATTCCCTTTAGTATATTTGTATGTATATTTTGTAAAAAATAGTCTTATATATGTAATGTCACCCATATTTGTGTTTTACATGAGGTTTTACTATTTTATACAGTCCCATGTTACAGTTTTTAGCTTTCATCCTAATAATATGTATGACCTTAGACTTTCCCTTTCAACCACTGTCATGCCCATATAATAGCTCTGGTAGTTATAAACACCATGATGTGCTTTCACCATTTCTATTCATTACCAAGGATTTACAAACAACCTTTTTTTTTTTACCAATTCGGCAAAGATCAACCCTCAGCTTTACATTCCCTATCCTTCTATTTTCTGATGACCTATATTCTAATTACTAACTCCATGAGTTTACACAATATATTTAGTTCATAATAGCACAGTCATACAGTATTTATCTCTTTGTGTCTGGCTTGCTTCACTCCACATAATGTCCTCCAGGTTCATCCATGTTGGTATATGCTTCACGACATCATTTCTTCTTACTGCTGCATAATATTCCATCATGTATATACACCACAGTTTTTTAATCCATTCATTAGTGGATGGACAACTAGGTTATCTCCAAATTTGCCAATCATGAATAATGCTACTATGAACATTGGTGTGCAGATGTCTGATCATTTCTCTGCTCTCAGTTCTTCTGGGTAAATACCTAGTAATGGTATTGCTGGGTCACATGGCAAGTCTATATACAGCTTCCTTAGAAACTCCCAAACAGAACTCCACAGTGGCTGTATCATTCTACATTCCCACCAACATTTAATAAGTGTTCCTGTCTCTCCACATCTTCTCCAACATTTACAGTTTTCTGACTTTTTAAAAAATATATTTTTTATTTTTTAAATATTTTAGACTACATAAATGTTACATTAAAAATATAGGGACGGGAAGCGGCTGTGGCTCAATCAGGCTCCCGTTTACCATATGGGAGGCCCCGGGTTCGGTTCCCGGGGCCTCCTGGTGAAGGCAAGCCCGCCCGCATGGCGTGGTTAGCTGACCCAGCAAGCACAAGCAGCAAGGGGGGGATAAATGAATAAATAAATAAAATCTTTAAAAAATATATATATATATAGGGAATTTCCATATGCCCCACTCCCTACCCCTCCCACACTTTCCCACATTAACAACATCTTTCATTAGTGTTGTACATTTGTTATAATTGTTGAACACATATTGGAGCATTGACATTAAGCGTGGACCAGTCTAATAGGTGTGAAATGCTATCTCATTGTAGTTTTGATTTGCATTTCCCTAGTGATGTTGAATATTTTTTTCATGTGTTTCTTTGCCATTTGTACTTCTTCTTTGGACAATTGTCTTTCAAGTCTTTTGCCCAATTTTTAATCAGGTAGTTTGTCTTTTTATTGTTGAATTGTATGATCTCTTTATATATCATGGATATGTGATTGCCAAATATTTTCCCCTTTTGAGTCAGCTACCTCTACACCTTTTAACAAAGTCCTTTGAGGTTCAAAAGTGTTTAATTATGAGGAGGACCCATTTATCCATTTTCTATTTTGTTGCTCATGCTTTGGGTGTAAGGTTTAAGAAAATCTGCCTAGCACAAGTCTTGAAGATGTTTTCCTACATTTTTTTCCTAGGAATTTTATCATTGTTGCTTTTCTATTTAGGTCCTTGATCAATTATGAGTTAATTTTTGTATGCGGTGTGAGATAGAAGTCCTCTTTCTTCTATTGTTTATGGATATCCAGATCTCCCAGCACCATTTGTTGAATAGGCTGTTCTGGCCTATCTGGGAGGGCTAGACAGCTTTGTCAAAAATCACTTAACTATAGAAGTGAGGATCTATTTCTGAGTTCTCGATTCGGTTCCGTTGGTCAATATATCCATCTTTATGCCAATACCATGCTGTTTTGACTACTGTAGCTAAATAATATGTTTTAAAATCCTGAAGTGGGAGTCCTCCAACTTCTTTCTACGTTTTAAAAGATATTTTTGGCTATTCGAGGTCCCTTACCCTTCCAAATTAATTTGATAATTGGTTTTTCCATTTCTGCCAAAAAGGGTTTTGGGATGTTTTTGAGGGTTGCATTGAATCTGTAAATAAGTTTGGGTAGAATTGGCATCTTAACAATATTCAGTCTTCCAATCCTAGAACACGGAATGTCCTTCCATTTATTTAAATCTTCCTCAGTTTCATTTAGCAAAGTTTTGTAGTTTTCTGAATACAGTTCCTTTATGCTCTTGGGTAAGTTTATTCCTAAATATTTGATTGTTTTAGTTGCTATTATAAATGAAATTATTTTCTGCTTTCCCACTTAGATTGCATATCAGTGGTATATAAAGGAAAGCTATTGATTTTTGCATATTAATATTCTATCCTGCCACTTCGTTTAACTTGTCTATTAGTTTTATTAGCTTTTTAGTGGATTTTTCAGGAGATTGTAGATATAGGGTCCTATCATCAGTGAATTGTGAAAGTTTTACTTTTCCTTTCCTATCTTGGTGCATTTTTTTTCTTTATCTAGCCTAATTGCTCTAGCTAGATCATCTAACAATATTGAATAACAATGGTGACATTGCGCATCCTTGTCTTGTTCCGGATCTCACCATGAAAGCTTTCAGTCTCTCACCATTGAGTACAATGCTAGCTGTAGGTTTTTCATATATGCACTTTACCATATTGACAAAGCCTTCTTCAATTCCTATCTTGGAGAGTGTTTATCAAGAAAGGGTGCTGGATTTTGTCAAATCCCTTTTCATCAATTTAGAGGAACATATGATATTTCTTCTTCAATTTATCCATGTAGTTCAATACACTAACTGATTTTCTTGTGTTGAACCACCCTTGCATACCTCGGATAAAACCCACTTGATCATGCTGTATAATTCTTTTACTGTGCTTTTGGATTCTGTGTGCTAGAATTTTGTTGAGGATTTTTGCATGTATATTCATTGGAGATATTGGTCTGTAATTTTCTTTTCTTTCGTATCTTTACCTTGTTTTGTTATTACAGTGATGTTAGCTGCATAGAATGAGTTCGCTAGCGGTCTTTCCTGTTCAATTTTTTGGAAGACCTTGAGCAAGATTGGTATTAGATCGTCTTTGAATGATTGGTAGAATTCACCTGTGAAACCATTTGGTCCCGGGCTTTTCATCTTTGGGAAGTTTTTGATGACTGTTGTAATCTCTTCACTTGTGATTGGTTTGTTGAGATCTTCTCTTTCTTCTAGGGTTAGTTTAGGTGATTTGTGTGTTTCTAGGAATTTGTCCATCTGATCTACATTGTCTAACTTTTTGGCATACAGTTGTTCATAGTATCGTCTTATGATTATCTTATTTCTGTGGGGTGAGTGGTTATGTCCCCTCTCTCATTTCTGATTTTATTTATTTGTGACTTCTCTCTTGTTTTTTTCCTTGTCAGTCTAGCTAAGGATTTGTTGACTTTGTTGATCTTCTCAAAGAAGCAACTTTTGGTTTTGTTGATTCTCTCTATTGTTTTGTTTCAGCTATGACCTTTAATATTTCTTTCCTTCAACTTGGTTTGTGATTAGTTGGATGTTCTTTTTCTAGTTCTTCCAGGTGTGCAGTTAGATTTTCAATTTTAGCTCTTTCTTTTAAAAAATTTTTTTTAAAACAAATCAATTTTATTGATACATATTAATAAAGCATACAATTCATCCAAAGTTTACAATCAGTGGTATTTGGTATAATCACATACTTGTGCATTCATCACTTTAATCATTACAAAACATTTTCTTTATTTCAATAATTATAAAAGACAAAAAATGACAAATCTACAATTTGCTGTTGTGAACTAAGTATAATGAGCAAACTCATGGAGTTAGTAGCTAGACTATTAAGCCACCAGAGATTAGAATGTTTTAGAGAATGGAATGTTGAGGTTTAATCTGTGCAGAATTGGTAAAAAGTTGTAAATCTTTGGCTATAAAGGGAAATGATGGAAGTACGTCATAGGATTTGTAAATTAGTAGCACTAACATATGGGTATGATAGTGGTTTGCTTTTGTTGTTATTCTTTCTTTTTTGGAGAAATGGAAATGCTCTAATATTGATTGAAGGGATGGATGTGCAACTCCATGATTATAACAAATGCCATTGATTGTACACTTTATATAAGTTATATGGTTTATGAAGAAAAAAAATAAGAGTGGGTTGATAGAAAGTACACCAAATGTAAGATACAGACTATAGTTAGTAGTAATACTTTGACGATGCTCTTTCATAATCTGTCACAGATATTTGAAAACAATGCAAGGTATTTGTGGTGCAGTAATGTATGGGAGCCCTGTATGGTGTTATACATGTTTGTTTTGTAAGTTCCCATATTTTAGTATATTCTTATGGCTTATGTATGTTCATGTATGAATGATAATACATCAATAAATTGTTTTTAAAGTAAAAAATCACATTTCCATATTATTGAAAGGCAACCGAATTTATGATGATATTCTTGAAATTTAAGCAAATACACATATATGCACATAAAAAGAAAAAGAAAAAAAGAAATGCATGTTCGTAAACTTAACCTATTTCTGTGAGTATAAACCCATTGTAAGTAGGACCTTTTGATGAGTTTACTTCAGTTAAGGTGTGGTCAACTCAAATAGGATGGGTCTTAATCCTACTACTGGAATCCTTTATAAGCAAAATTAAATTCAGACATGGAGTGAGAAAGCCAGAGGGAGCAGCCAAAATCTGAACATCAACACAGACGAGAAGGAAGAGGCAAGGAGAGGCTGTCATGTATGTTGCCATGTGACAGGGGAGGCAAGGACCAAGGATCACTGGCAGCCAGCCCCAGAATGCCAGCCTTTGGGAAGAAAGCATCACTTTGCCAACACCTTGATTTGGACTTTCCCTATGTCAAAACCATTAGCTAATAAATCCCCACTGTTTAAGGCAACCCATTGCATGGTATCTGCTTGAGCAGCCAAGAAAACTGAAACATGTAGTATGAATGAAAAATAAATTTTTCTTGCGTTAAAAAAAAAAAAATTCTTGGTTGAAGCCTGATGACAGCAGTTATAAATCCATGATAGAAACAGATATATGGTAATTTCCTCAGGAAAAATTACTTGTTTTTTCCTCCCTTCTCACACAAAAATTCCTGTATTTTTTGTTTAATCCTTAACTCATTTCTTTGTGATTCATGTGTATGTGTACCTGTCTCCATATTTACATTATACATTTCTGGAAGGCAGGGGTTGTGTGCCTAATAAATATTTGGTATAAAAATAAATTCATTTCTAGTTGTTGAATGAAATTACCTGAAAAAAAATAAGATTTCAAATCATAGACTTAACCCTACAACTGTAGGAACTAGGAAAAGATGAGCTAATTAAATCCTAAGTGAGCTGAAGGAAAGAAATAGCAAAGATTAGAACAGAGGTAAATGGTCCTTCGATAACTGTATAGCCATATGCAAAAGAATGAAGGTGGATCTCTAAATCACACCACAAAAAATTAACTTAATATGTATCAATTTATAAATATAAAAAGTAAAAGTATAATACTCTTAGAAGAAAACATAAGGAAGCATTTTCAGGACCTTGTGTTAGACAATGTGTTCTTTGATGTTACCCAATAGCATTTGCAACAAAAGAAAAAATTTGATTAAAGGGACTTAGTCAAAATAAAATCTTTTGTGCATCAAAGGACTTTATCAAGTAAGTAACAAGACAAACTACAGAATGAGAGGAAATATTTGGAAACCATATATCTGATAATAGTTTATTATCCAGACTATAAATGACTCCTACAACTCAAATACAAAAAGACTAACAAACAATTAAAATTGGGCAAAAGAATTGAAGAGACTTCTCTCCAAAGAAGATGTAGAAGTGGCCAAGAAGCACATGAAAAGATGCTCAACAGCATTAGCTATAAGGGAAATGCAAATCAAAATCACAATGAGATACCATTCCACACCCATTAGAATGGCTGCTTTTATAAAATGGAAAATAACATGTTGGGGAGGTTGTGGAGAAATAGGAACACTCATTCATTGCTGGTGGCAATGTGAAATGGTGCAGCTGCTGTGGAAGAAAATTTGGTGGCTCCTCAGGAAGCAAAGTATAGAGTTACCATATGACCTGACAATCCAACCACTAGGTCTATATCCAAAAGAATTGAAAGCAGGGACTTGAACTGATATTTGTACACTTATGTTCATAGCAGCGTTATTCACAATTGTGAAAAGATGGAGACAACTCAAGTTTCCATCAAGTGATGAATGTATTAATAAAATGTGAAATATTATTCAGTTATAAAAGGGAATGAAGCCCTGATATTTGCAACAATATGGATGAACCTTGAAGCCATCATGTTGAGGGAAATAAGCCAGACACAGAAGCATAAATATTTTATAATCTAACTGATTTTAAACAACTATAATAAGCAAACTCACAGAGTCATAATCTAGAATATAGATTACCAGAGAACAGGGTGGGGATGCAGTTTATGAAGTTAGGGTTAAAATGTAAAGGAGTCCTATTTGAAATGATACAAAATTTTTGGTAATGGGTGGTGGTAATGATAGCACAACACTGTAAACACAATTAGTGCTGAAATGTATATTTGTATATGATTAAAATGGGAAATGATAGATTCTCTATATAGTAATAAAATAGAAGGTTGAAAAAAATCTAATAAACTACACTACTCAATGAACCCTAAGTTACACCATGGATTTGAAATAATAGTACAGTTATAAAATTGTGCTATCAGTTGTAACAAATATTTCACCCCAATGCAAGTTGTTGGTGAGGTAGTGTATGGAATCCCTATATTTTATGCATGATTGTCCTATAAACCTGCAACTTCTCTAAGAAGTTTTTATTTTAAAGAATAAAAATAAAAGTAAAAATTTTAGAAAAAAAGATGATTAGCTCTCAAGCCTTCAAATTTCCAGCTGGAAGTGCCACATGAAGATATGAATGTTTCTAAATGTGTCCTGGAAGAAACTCTTATTTCTTGTAGTCACAGACTTGACATTTCTGAAAACCAGACTCAAAGTCTTATTGGGTGAGTGCTGAATTACAACATTAATTGAATTTCCAGCCTTGCTGGGTGTCTGCTCTTAAAGTGAGGATATGGATTGGAAAGGATTTGGATCCTGAAAATTGTAATAAGGTCATTTGGTCTAATGATGGTAGTGAGGAATTGAAGGCTTAGATTCTGTTAAGTTGTCTGTGCCAGATAAAAGTATAATAGTCTACCCATAGGAATCAGGCATCCCACCTCCAGTCAGCCCTGAGGAATCAGCCATCCAGCCTCTACCTAAAGAGATTAACCCTGCTGTGCCTGACAAACCTATAACTGCCTCCCTTGAGGAATCAGCCCCTACACTTGTCTGAAGAGATTAACCTTTTGTCATTAGATGAAAGTGCATGAATGCCCTGAGGTAGTCAGCTTACAATACACTGCTAATTCCTCTCCTACCCAAACTCACCACCCCTCTTTTCTTACAGACTTGTAACTAGTCTGAAGTCCATACAAGTCCCAAAAGGTGAGGTGCAAAGTGTGACCCATAAAAAAGTGTGCTACACTTCAAAGAACTGCATGCTTTTTCCAATTAATATAAACAGAAATCATGAGAATATGCATGGTAATTGATATTAACGGTGTGGAATAATGGTGGAAGGAACGTAATGAGGGATCAGGCTGAATTTATTGATATGGGCTCACTAAATAGAGATTCTGTACTCAATGTTGGAGCTTGATAAGTTCGAAAGTGTTCTAACAGTACAGTGTGGTTGGCTTAAGTACACTACATTGCCTAAAGTCTAAATGCCAGAACTTCCCTAGCATATGTAGATGTAGAATCCAAAGGCTTAGGGGGATTGGAATGTTAGAGTGGATGTATCATGTAAGACCTGGTTACCCACCCCAGGAATGTCCAATTTTCATCAGGACTATGTATTGGGTAAAGGAAATGATCAGACATTTTGGGAATCAATAGGCTCTGGCTCAGAAATAACATTATTTTCAGGAGACCCAAAACATCACTGTGTTCCACCAGTCAGAGTAGAGGCTTATGTAAGTCAGGTAATCAATAAAGTTTTAGCTCAGTTCCATCTTACAGTGAGTCTAGTGTGTCCCTGGATCTATTCTGTGGTTATTTCCCTAGTTTTGGAATGCATGTGTGGAATAAACATATGCAGCAACTGGCTGATTACCCACAATGGTTCCCTGACTTTTGGAGTGAGAACTGATCTAAAGCAATACTGTGTTCCTTGAGGAAATGCAGAGATTAGTGCCACCGTCAAGGACTTGAAGGATGTGGGTGGTGATTCCTTTCACATCCCCATTCAATTCTATTTGACCTGTGATGAAAGCAGGTGGAATTTAGAGGTTGACTGTGAATCATTTTAAACTTAACTAGGTAGTGACACCAATTGTTCCTGCTTTTCCAGATATGGTATAGCTTGATTAAATCAGCACATTCCAATACCTGCTATGTGGCTATTGATCTGGCAAATTATTTTTTCATGAAATCTATTAGTCGAGACCACCAGAAAGTTTTCTTTTAACTGGCAAGTCCATCAATACACATCCATTGTCCTACCTCAGAAGTGTATCAACTCTACAACATTATGTCATACTGTGGTCTGTAGGCAACTTGATCGCCTTTCCTTTCCACAAGACATCACGCTGATCTACTATATTGATCACATCATGTTGATTGCATTTATTGAGCAAGAAGTAGCAACTGCTTTAGATTAATTGGTCAGGCATGGGTGTATCAGAGGGTCTTTGATAAAGCCAATATTAATTCAGGGTCCTTCCACCTCAGTGAAATTTCTGGACATTCAATGTTCTGGAGCCTTTTGAGATATCTCTTTTATGAAAGATAAGTTGTTGTATCTGGCCCTTTGTATAAACAAATAAGAAACACAACAGCGAGATTCCCTCTGGGTTTTGGAGGCAACAAATTACTCACTTGGGTGTGCTACTCTGTTCAATTTACTGAGGGATATGAAAAGCTGTTAGTTTTGAGTGGGGACAAGTACAAGAGGAGGCTTTGCAATAGGTCCAGTGTGCCATGTAAACTTCTCTGCCACTTGAGCCATATGATGCAACAGAGCCAATGATGCTGGAAGTTTCAGTGCCAAATAGAGATGCTGTTTGGAGCCTTTGGTGGATCCCTACAGGGGCAGCACAGTGCAGACACTTAGGATTTTGGAGTATCTCCCTGGTATCCTTTGCAGATAACTACTCTCCTTTATAGAAATGCATTTTGGCCTGCTACTGGGCTGTGGTAGAGACCAAATGCTTAACCATGGGGCACAACGTTACTATAAGACCTGACTTCCCTATCATGTAGTTGGTGTTGTCTCATCCAAGAAGCCATAACATTTGGAACTCCAAGATCAATGAAAGTGATACTTGTGAAATGGGCTCAAGCAAGAAATGAAGGCACAAGTAAGTTACACAAGTAACCTTAAATGCCCTTGGCCCCTACTCCTGCCACATTATCTTAGCTTTCCCAGCCTGAAGCTATGGTTATTTAAAATGATTGACTGACTGAGGAGAAGAAAACTCAGGGCCAGTTTCCTGAAGTTTTTGCCATGATGTAGAAAGTGGCACAGAAAACTGGATAGCTGTAACACTATAACCCCCTTTTGGGAGATTACTGAAACAGTGGTAAAGGGATGTTGTTTTAGTTTGCCAATGGGCTGCTGATGCAAAGTACCAGAAATCTGTTAGTTTTTATAAAGGGATTTGCGGTAAAAGCTTACTGTTTCAGTGGATGCTTCCCTACATTATCTTCCAAGGTCTTTATGGTCTTGGCTCTTATATTCAGATCTTTGGTCCATCTTGAGTTGATTTTTGTATAAGGTGTGAGATGGTATTCTTCTCTTATTCGTTTGGATACAGATATCCAGTTCTCCAAGCACCATTTGTTGAAAAGGCCATTCTCTCCCAGTTGAGTGGGCTTGGTGGCCTTGTCATATATCAGATGACTGTATTTGTGAGGATATATATCAGAATTCTCAGTTCTTTTCCATTGGTCATTATGTCTATCCTTGTGCCAATACCATGCAGTTTTGTTTTGTTTTGTTTTGTTTTTTTGTTTTGTTTTTTACTTTTCCTTTCTTTCAGAAAGGTATTTTTTTAAATTTTTTATTTATTTTTATTGTGGGTAAAAATCAAAATTCTCACAATACATACAAACATTTGCAAAATGATATATAAATATATATGCATATATGTGTATTTGCTTACAAAAATGTTATTTATATATATATATACATATATCTTAAGAGGTGCTTAGATTACCCAAAATATTACACGGAACCCACTGGGATTCCCATGTTGCCCACCTCCCACACCTCCCACCACATCCCACACAAACATCTCCCACAAGTGTGGCCCACCACCCTCAATGAACTTACACATCCTGGAACCTTGCCACCAACCATAGACCACAGTTCACACTGTAGACCACACTCTCTCCCACTCAGTTCTGAGTGGTGTGTGCTGATTTAAAATGGCCTACATCCGTTGCCACAACGGTACTCAGGACAACCTCTAACTCCCAAAGAAGCCCCTGTATTTCAACTGCTCATCCCCTCCCTACCCCAAAAGTGTCAAGTGGCCACTGGCTCCACCTCATTGTTATAATTTCTTCCATTGCTAGAATCACCATATGTGAACAAGAGAACACCATCAAGTCCACTTTAGTCCATAGTTCTTCCCCCAATCCTGAGGGGACTGGGATGGTAATGTCCACTCCAACTCCAAGTGAGAGAGGGCTTATATCCCATGGATATGGTGGGTGGGATGATCCTGCCTGTAGATGCAGGCCCTCTCCATTCCCTGGGATGGCCTTTGCCCATCGTTTTCTCCTCACTAAGTGACTTGGATGAGTCCATTGAGCTGTAGGGTAGGAGTTGCAGCTCCACCGAGATTTCATACACACCTGGCACATAGGTAGGCCAGAGGCTCCAGTCTCTGGAAGTATACCTAAAAACTCCAGCATCACATATAGGTTTGAAGAGAAGGGACTGGTGAACCATGTGCAGGGAGGACTTATTTGAGTCCAATTCTGTCACTCTCAGGAGCACAGATTCCAAAATAGAGCCCACTGATAAGGCATCTGTCTCTGGGGCTATCCCCCCTTATATAGGACCTGGGTGTCTCCAGAGCTCTCAGGAACCCCTCTGTGTGGGGTGATAGGCACTTAGATGTTCTATGAGCTCCTACTGAGGTGTGCATAAGAGTTACCTCTGGGATGACCTCCCGACTCTCTTTGAAGTCTCTTAGCCGCTTGAACTCATTTGTAGCATTGTAGTATGTTTAAAAGTCAGGTAGTGTGATTCCTCCGGTTTCATTTTGTTTTTTCAATATGTCTTTGGCTTTTCGGGGCCTCTTGCCCTTCCACATAAATTTCATAGTTTCTTTTTCCAATTCAGTTAAAAATGCTGTATGGATTTTTATTGGGATTGCATTAAATCTGAATATCGGTTTGGGTAGGATAGACATCTTAATGATGTTTAGTCTTCCTGTCCATAACAAGGAATAATCTTCCATTTATCTAAGTCTTCTTTGATTTCCTTAAACAGTGTTGTGTAGTTTTCTGTGTATAAGTCATTTACATCTTTAGTTAAATTTATTCCTAAATATTTAATTCCTTTAGTTACTATTGTAAATGGTATTTTTTGTGAGCCAACACCTATACAGACGTAATCTATGATAAAGTGAAAGTGTGCAGGTGGGCATTATGGGATATGACAGGAGGATAGTGATACTAATGGGTTAGGAGGTGCATGTTTGACAGGTGGGTAGATTGGGAAGGCCCATGTAAATAGGGGGTTAGAGTTGGGAGTGGGACTAGATGAACACTGGAGATTGATGGGTATGTGGTTGAAAGTACAAAGTTGGGAATGCTGTTATGGCAATATGAAAAGGAAGGGTTATTGGTTTAGGGTGTTGGATGGGGGGCATTCGGGACAGGGTGCATGTGGAGTCAGCTTCTAGGGAGTGTACAAGTGATCATTTTGTCATAATGTGTTGTATCAGTGGGTGGAGACCCACATAATGAGCGGGAAGAAGTTGGACTCCCATCCTGAGGAAGACGGATAGGTTCACAAATAGAGGGGTGGGAGTCTCTCAAGAGCATGGGAGGTTCCTAATAGGGGAGGACAAACCAGTGTGTCAAGACATCAGTGTTGTTGCAAGTAACAGGAATCTTGTCATGCAAGGAGTGAAGACAGGGGATTACCGTGGGCCCCGAGGGGAGGGGAAGGGAGGAATAGAATAGATGGAACAGGGGGTATTTAGTTAGCAATGGAAATATTCTACATGATCTTGTAATGATGGATACAGGACATGGTAAATATCATCAAAAGTTATAAAAGTGTACAGTCTAAAATCACATCATAACATTGATGTGGAGGCAGAGGTCACTGGAGGCTCTTGGAGAGGGAAAAACCATAATGTAAGCCATTGACCGTGGTTAATAGCTACGTTTCACTATTTGTATATCAGTTGTAACAAAGGTACTATCCACACATAAAAAGGTATTAATATGGGAAGGAGGAAAAGGGAAGGATGTTGGGTATATGGGAGTCCCCTGTATTTTGTATGTGACTTTACTGTGACCTAAAACTTCTCTGAAAACAAAATGAAAAAAATAAGACACTGGGGAATAAAAGGAAGAAAATGTCACTCTACATACAGGACAACAGATATTACAGTGATGAAAGGCAAAATGTCAAAAACATTTTTTAAAGATTTTTAATTATTTTTTAATATCCCAAATTTTTAATTTTATTTTTAGTTTTCACAAATTTTTATGTGTTTTTTCTTATATTTAAAACTATCATGATTATTACATTTTATTTTTAATTGTATTTGGCTATTTTATTAGCTTCATTTTTTTTTCTACCTCATTGTTATAATTTCTTGCATTGCAAGAATCACCATATGTGAGCAAGAGAATACCATCAAGTCCACTCTAGTCCATAGTTCTTCCCCCAATCCTGAGGAGACTGGGATGGTGATGTCCACTCCAACTCCAAGTGAGAGAGGGCTTATATCCCATGGATATGGTGGATGGGATGATCCTGCCTGCAGATGCAGGCCCTCTCCATTCCCTGGGATGGCCATTTCCCATCGTGGTCTCCTCACCAGGTGATTTGGATGAGTCCATTGAGCTGTAGGGTGGGAGTTGCAGCTCCACCTAGATTTCATGCACACCTGGAACATAGGTAGGCGGGAGGCTCCAGTCTCTGGAAGTATACCTAAGAAACTCCAGCATCACATGTAGGTTTGAATAGAAGGGACTGGTGAACCATGTGCAGGGAGGACTTATTTGAGTCTAATTCTGTCACTCTCAGGAGCACAGATTCCAAAATAGAACCCACTCATAAGGCATCAGTCTCTGGGGCTATCCCCCCTTATATAGGACCAGGGTGTCTCCGGAGCTCTCAGGAACCCCACTGAGAGGGGTGATAGGCACTTAGATGTTCTATGAGCTCCTACTGAGGTGTGCGTAAGAGTTACCTCTGGGATGACGTCCCGACTCTCTTTGAAGTCTCTTAGCCACTTGAACTCATTTGTCTTTACCATTTCCCCCTTTTATTCAAGGTCTTTTCCAGTTGTGTTGCCAGTTGGCACTTGGGAAAAGTTTTCAATTAGCAATAATCGTGCCTCGGATAAACCTCATTGGCTATGATACTGCCACTGCACAAAGATGCCAGTTGGCACTTGGTATTAATCCCTCGTTGCCAGGGAGGCTCATCTCCGGGAGTCATGTCCCATGTTGGGGGGAAGGTAATACAATCATATGCTGAGTTTGGCTTAGAGAGAGGCCATATTTGAGCAACAAGGAGGCTCTCAGGTGGCAACCCTTAGGCACCCCACAACTGCAGGCTAAGTCTCATTTACAAGAGCAAAGACTCACAAGGGTAGTCATCAATAAAAAACAAACAAACAAACAAACAAACAAACAAAAAAAAACATCAGTGGGTCATCCTATTTTGACAGGCACTGTCCCTACACTCAGAGGACTATTGCTGCTCCCTTGGAGATTGTGGCAGAGCTCTCCAAGCTAGGAATTCAGATTCCCTCATTTATTGTGTGATTATCCACCCATCGTGACCATGCCCCATCCCCCGATCCTTTGAATGATTTTGTATATCTTTCATGTATATTTGGTTGAACCAATCTCCACGAAACCCCCCCCAGACACCCTCCCCCCAATAATCCCCCGCAGTACCCATTGTAACCCTTCTGTGATCCAAATCCTCCATGAATATTTAGTCCATAAAATAATCAAATACACTTACTAGGAAAAAGAAACAAGTGTGATAAGCTTACATGCAAGAGACAAACATAAGGAAATTCAGGGGGGAAAAAAAAAAGAGAGAGAAGGAAAAAAAAAAACAAATAATCAAACAAAGAACAAAACAAAATAAAATATAATTAGTGGATTGGGACATTCAAAAAATGGGCAAAAAAGCAAAGGAAATGCCTTTAATATATATATATATATATTCAGTTTTATTTATTTTCTCTCTTCTTTTTTCCCTTTTTTCATTCCCTTTATCACTGTGTTATCGGATGTCTGGTGTGCCATGACACCTTCCTCCTCTCAATCCCCATTG
>JAKSZT010054032.1:839541-903634 GCA_026826555.1 Tolypeutes matacus
AGTGTTCTGTATATGTCTATTAAGTCCAAATCTTCTAATGTATTGTTGAGTGCCTTCGTTTCTTTATTGATTCTCTGCCTAGATGTTCTGTCTAATGATGATAGTGGTGTGTTGAAGTCCCCTGCTATAATTGTAGAGGAATTTATTTCTCCTCTTAGTTTTTCCAGAATTTGCCGCACGTATTTTGAGGCACCTCGATTAGGTGCGTAAATGTTGATGATTGTTCTCTCTTCTTGAGAGATTACTCCTTTTACTAATATGTAGTGTCCATCTTTGTCTCTTACAATAGTTTTGCATTTAAAGTCTATTTTGTCTGATATTAGAATAGCTACTCCTGCCCTTTTTTGGCTATTGTTAGCTTGTAAAATGGTTTTCCAGCCATTCACTTTCAGCCTCCTTGAATCCCTGGGCCGAAGGTGGGTTTCTTGTAGAAAGCATATAGATGGATCATATTTTCTTATCCATTCTGCCAATCTGTGTCTTTTGATTGGTGAATTTAATCCATTAACATTCAGTGTTATTTCTCGTAACGAATTTCTTACTTCAGTCATTTTTTCTTTGGGTTAATGTATGTCATATGTTGTTTTGTTTCTCTTTTTGACTTTTCAGTTGTTTTTAAACTCTCCTCCAACTCTCTCTCCTTTGTTTTTTCCTTTCAATTTGTAGAGATTCTTTTAGTATTTCTTGAAGTGCTGGTTTCTTCTTGACATACTCTCTTAATTGCTGTTTATCTGTGAATATTTTGAACTCTCCATCATTTTTGAATGCCAATTTTGCTGGATAGAGAATTCGTGGCTGGAAGTTTTTTTCTTTTAGTGTTTTGACTATGTCATACCACTGTCTTCTTGCCTCCATGGTTTCAGCTGAGAAATCAGCACTTAATCTTATTGTGCTTCCCTTGTATGTGATGGTTCTCTTTTCTCTTGCTGCCTTGAGTATTTTCTCTTTGTCTTGAGCATTGGACAGTTTGACAAGTATATGTCTTGGAGTTGGCCTGTTGGGATTTATACTATTTAGGGTGCGCTGTGCTTCCTGGATCTGCACATCGATCTCTCTCAATAGAGTTGGGAAGTTTTCAGCCATAACTTCCTTCAACACTCCTTCTGTTCCCTTTCCCTTCTCTTCTCCTTCTGGGATGCCCATAATGCGTATGTTTGTGCGTCTTGCATTATCGGTTAATTCCCTGAGACCATACTGGATTTTTTCTATCTTTTTGTCTATCTTTTCTACAATCTCTTTGATTCCAACTGTGTTGTCTTCCATATCACTAATTCTTTCCTCTGCCTGTTCAATTCTGCTTCCATGTGAGTCCAGCGTCTTTTTCATTTCTTGACTTGTGACTTTGTTCGCCATCATATCCGTTACCTTTTTAGGTGTGTTAGCTATTTCTTCAGTATGTTCTCCCAGTGTCTTCTTTATATCCTTAATCTCTTCCTTCAGTTCTTTAAGTTGGTCCATGATATTTGTTTGGATAGCTTTGATTAGTTGTTCGATGTACTGCATTGCTTCCTGGTTTTTATTTTGTGCACTGGGCTGGTCCATGTTTTCCAGTTTTTCAGAGTCATTTGTATTTTTCTGTTGCCCTCTTGTCATCATATTATCTTGATGGGTTTGTTCAGTTGATTAGCTTTTCTCTATGCTCTAGAATTTTATTTAGCTGTTGGTTCTGCGTGTGAGTTAAGTTTTCTCTTTGGCAATTTTTCTTCTTATTTTATTTCCTTACTTCTTTCTATGTTCCCTTGAAGGCAAATGGTTAGGGCCAGAGGAATCAAAAGATGTAAGGAAGGCAGAAGGATAATAGAAATATTGATAAAAGTTAGAAGAGGGGCAAAATGAGACTTAATGAGATGAATATTTAACTTGTGTAGGCAGTGTAGAGTACTAGGAAAAAATATGGGGTTCCTATAATGGACGGGGAAAACAAATGGAGGAAAATATATATATAGTGATTTAGAAGGCTAGAATTATGAGGAGGTAGAGAAATAGTAGAGAAAGGTCTGAAAGGAAAAAGTTAATACTAATAAAAAAAAAAAGAAAAAGAAGAAGAAAACAAAATAGATGGGATAGAAATTGACACCCTTAAGTTGTGGGCCTATGAAAAAATGTTGTCTCTAAGAGCCACAACAGAAAATAGAAGGCAGAAACATGCAGGAAGGATAAGCGATAGTTTGTAATACAGAATCAATATATACAGCTAGTGGGATATTACTGAATAAGAAGCCCAGCAAATAAGCGACCAGCTGGCAGCACCTATTTAAAAAAAAAATAGAAGGAAAAAGGAAGGGGGGAGGAAAATGGGAATAATAGCAATAGACCAGGAAGTAACAGAGAGAAACCAAAGATCCACACAGGCAAGCAGTCAAACAGAGCTAAGGGGGGTCAATGAATCCCCTAGGGTCCACGTGGATCCTTCCTGCCTACTTGTGTTTATCAATGAATTTCCCCACAGGGTTCTATATACAGGTCCTGAAGCAGCTTTTAGCTATTAAACTAAATTTAAAAGAATTTATTTTTCAATTGTTGAGGTGACCTCACTTTTTTTTTTTTTTTTTTTTTTTTTTTTTTTTTAGCCAAATGCAGGACCCAAATAATTCCTCTTCTAGACCAACCCCCTTACGGAAGGGACCCTAGCTGGGCCCGTGGAAATTAATCAAGCACGTCCCACTTTCCAGACTCCCCAGGTTAGCTGAAGCTCTGATGTTAGTCAGTGAGGAGTGCTAAAGATGGAGGATTCTGCCCCTTCTGGCGCCGAGCTCCAGCATCACCGGGCTGCTCAGTAAATCAGTTTGAGTGCAGATTTGCATCTTCTCTCAGCCTGGTGCTGCTTCAGTTCGGCTTATCTGCTCCCCAAAGCTATGGGGCGGTGCAGGAAGCCAGATCGATGTCTAAAAATATAAAATACCCTTCCCTGTCTTCCAACCGAACCCTCCCTTTTTTGGGAAGTGTCCCTTCCTCCTGGCTCCGCAGCGGCCCGGGTCTTATCCCTGGGTGGCTAGGGAAATTAGCTGCGTTCCCCGACCAAAATCCCCCCTCCGGTTCACCGGTTGCTGACTAGCTCGTTTGCTCTGTTCACACAAGGTCCAAGGGGCACCAGGCAGCCAGCTCCCCAGAAAATAAAACTTTTTCACCCCGCCCGCAGCTCCAAATGGCCGTTTAATTTTTTTTTTCCGTAACCGCGGGGCTCAACCGCCTGTGCCAACCTCCACCGGCAGCCTCAAAACTCACGAATCTCCACCGTTAGGTCCACGCCGCCGATCCGCGCAGATAGATGTCCCAAGCTTCTCACTCCACGCGTGCACAGCACAGACCCCCGGGCAGGACCCCGTCCCCAATCCGCCTTGCTCTGGGAGCTTGCAGTGAGTGCCCTCCTACACCAACGCCATCTTGCCGCCCCTCTTAGCTTCATTTTTGAAGAAGCTTTGGATCACAGAAGAGTTACAACTGGGGCAGGGGAGGATCATTGGTATGGAGTGTCAGTGATGGGGTGTACATGGGAAGAAGTTCACCTGGGCATACATATAAGGTATATAAATGTGTTCAAATGTTCACTTGGCAATGTCACAGTGGGTGGAGATTCACACCATAACCAAGAGAATATTGAATTCTCATCCTGGAGAGTGCTGCCACATTCTCTAATGGAAAAGCAACAGTCCCCCAAGTGCAGGGGCAATGACTGATGAAGGAGGATGGTCCATTGATGGTCCATTGATGGGCCATTGATATTGATGAATATGCTTGTGAGCCTTTGCTCTTGAATTTGAAACTTAGCCTAGTGTTGTGGGATGCCTAAGGGTTGCCTTCTGAGAGCCTCCTTGTTACTCAAATGTGGCCTCTCTCTAAGCCAAATTTACCATGTAAATGCATTACCTTTCCCCCAGTTTGGGACATGACTCCTGGGGATGAACCTCGCTGGCACCAAGGGATTACTACCAAGCACCAACTACCAATGCAACTGGAAAAAGACCTCGAATAAAAAGAGGAAAAGGTAAAGACAAATGAGTTTATATAACTAAGAGACTTCAAAGTGAGTCAGGAGGTCATCCCAGAGGTAACGCTTATGCACGTTTCAGCAGGACCTCATAGACTGACAAAGTGGATATTACCCCAAATAGTGGGGCTCCTGAGGGCTCTGGAGACACCCAGGTCCTATGATCAGGGCAGATAGCTCCAGAGTTTGGTGCCTTGCCAGTGGGTCCTACTTTGGAGTTTGTGCTCCTGAGAGTGACAGAGTTGGTCTCACTTATGTCTTCCCTACAAATGGATCATCTGTCCTTTCTACTTAAACCTATACTTGGTGCTGGTATTTGTAAGTTTACATCCAAGAGAATGAAATTTTCAGGCTGTCCATATGCCAGCTGGGCCCTGAGCCTCAGCTGAGTTGAAACACCTACTCTCCAATACATTGGACTCACCCAGGACAACTAACAAGGAGGTGAGGATTGACAACCACCATATCAAGGAACCAAGAGAGCCTACAATTGCTAGCAAGAAGCAAGAGTCCCATCCATCAGCTGCATGAGATTGAAATCCCCTCTCAATTAGAGGTGGAGTGGACATCACCATCCCATAATCCCCAGGATTGGGGAATGAGCTATAGACTAGAGTGGACTTACTGGTAATCTACTATAGACTTATTGTGATTCTAGCAATGGAAGAAATCACAACATTGATGTGGAAGCAGTGGCCACCAGAGGCTCTTGGGGCAGGGAGAGGGAACAACATGTGTAATATGGGGGCTTTTTCAGGACTTGGGAATCGTTCTGAATGACATTGCAATGACAGATATAGGCCATTTTATATTTTCCCATAAACTGCAGAATTGTGTGGGGGAGAGTATAACCTATAATATGGACTATGGTCCATGCTCAGTGGCAATGCCCTCGGATGCATTTATCATTTGCAATGAATGTGCCACACTAATGAAGGATGTTGTTTATGTGGGAGGGTGTGAGAAGTGTGGAGAGTGGGGCACATGTGAATCCTTATATTTTTTGTGTAACACTTATGTAATCTAAGTATCTTTTAAAAATTATATATAAAAAAATAAAAATAAAAAAAATAAATAAAAGCTTACTCTTCCAAGGCCATGAAAATTCTAAATGGAGGCATCATCAGAGAGATTTTCTCACCAAAATTGCTTACTGTTGATCGTGGTGTGTTATGATGTGGTGAAGAACAGTGGTCACTGATCACCCAAATTTCAGCCTTCCCCTTCAGGCTCACCCTTTCCTCTTGAGCTCCATTGGCCTAGCCTCTTGGGGCTTCATGGTTAAGTGATCCAGTAGTCCTTTCTCTCTTGGTGTAGGACTTGTTTATTTCTAGCCATCTATATCAGCCTTGGCTGTTCTGCTCTCTTTCCGATTTCATCTGTAAGCTACCATGCAAAAGGCTCTTCTTTCCCTGGGGCCTCAGCTGTTTGAGCCTCGTCACATGGCAAGATAAAAAATGGCAGAGCTCTCTCTCCTTGTGTCCATTGATGAGTTCATTTAGAGCACACCCAGCAAGGGGGTGGAGACTCAAACTGAGCCATGACTCACTGACATAGTTCAGTAAAAAGCCCTACAGCAATCATTTTTAATTAAAAATTTTCTTTATTTTTAAAGAACCTTTAGATTACCTAAATGATACATTGAAAATATAACGGATTTCTACATACTCCTCCCCCTCACACTTTCCCCCATTTACTTCCTTCATTAGTGTGATATATTTGTTACAATTGAAAAACATATTGAAGCATTGCTACTAACCATAGTCTGTAGTTTACATTATGGTTTACACTTTGCACCACTCAATTTTGTAGGTTTTGACAAAATTTATAATGGCCTGTATCTGTCAATGCAACCTCATGCAAAACAATTCCAATGTCCCCAAAATGCCCCATATTTTACCTATTCTTCCCTCTCCCTCCCCTCAAAACCAATGGTGACCACTGTCTTCCTATCAATGTTACAATTTCTTCCATTACCAGAATAATAATAAGTTGACTTTAGTCCATAGTTGCAATCCTGCCATATATTTATTTGTTACTCAATCTTGAGGATTTTAGGATGGTGATGCCGACTCTGCTTCTGATTGAGAAGGGGCTTAGATCCCACAGGGCAGATGGATGGAGTGATCTTGCTTGCAGTTGTAGAAACTCTTTGTTTTTTGGGATGGGTGTTGTCTATAATCATCCTTTTGTTAGTTGTCCTGGGTGAGTCCCATAAACTGGAGAATAGGTGTTGGCAGCAACTGTGCTGAGAATCAAGGCTTCATTGACAAATGAACAGTCTGAAAATTTAAGTCTCTGGGACATGTCTTTAATGGTTATATTGCTAATTATAGGTTTAAATAGAAGGGGCAGAAAAACCATGTGTAGGAAACTTGTAAATGAGTCTAACTGCTACACTGGGGAGATAGGTTATCGTATATTCCAAGGTAAGGCCCACTGATAAGGTGCAGATTTCCATGGGTTGTCTGCCCTGCCTGTAATGTCTAGACATTCTTAGAGCCTCAGGAGCACCCTTGCTTAAGGCACTGTTTACTGTGGCAGTGAGATCCTCCTGAGATGTGCATAAGTATAACCTGTGTAATGACCTAACTCACTTTGAGATCTCTTAGCTATAACAACTCATTTGCATTTAATATTTCCCCCTTTCTGCCTAGGTCTTTTTCCAAATGCATTGTTAGTTTGGTGCTTCGTAATAATTCTTCAGTGCCAGGGAGGCTTATCCCTAGGTGACATTTCCCATGACAGGTGTAAGGTAGTGAGTTTATATGCTGAGTTTGGCTTAGAGAGGGGCCACATTAGAGCAACAAGGAGGCTTTCAGGAGATAATTCTTAGGCCATATATATTACTTGGCTAAGTTTCAATTTCACAAAAGCAAGGTACATAAGTACAAACATTTATATCAAGGGCTTGGCTTATTGGTCTGTCCTCCTTCATGAGGCACTGTCCATGTACTCTAGAGATTCTTGCCACTCTATTACAGAATGTAGCAGGATCCCAGGATGGGAATTCAATATCCCATTAGTTATTGTGTAAGTCTCCATCCACTGAGACAATACACCATGGCCACATGGCCATTTTCATATCCCATAGAAGCATGCCCCAATCCCACACAACTCCCAGCCCTGACACCCCTCTGCAGTTATCCTCCTCTTCCACATTTACAATCCTTCTGCAATCCAAAATCTCCCCCCAAACAAAGCCAAAAAATAATGGAAAACTGAGAAAGATACACCTCCACGGAAAAGTGTGCCAAACAGTACCATATGCTGGCCAATCTGGAAATTACATGGACAAAAGTTGCTTGTAGAGCTCTCTTTACCTGACCCTGGGAGAAAGGTTGCACCCCATTAGTGAGTCTTTGGGAGGATTTTGATAACTTAAGCAGGGCAATTTTAGAGACTAAGGATAAGTTGAACCAAATATCCAAGAAGAGTCATGAAAAAATAACAATAAGCAAGAGAGAGAAATTGGGCATCAGAGTAAATTCACCAATATATCAGATGCCTAGACATCAGCCAAAAATTACAAGCCATACTAAGAAACAGAACGAGATGGCCCAGCCACAGGAACAAGCCAAGTATCCTGAAGAGATTCAGGATTTAAGACAACTAATGATAATCACACAACTCTCCTAAATCAATTTAAAGAATTTAAAGAAAATATAACTAAAGAGATAAAAGATATTAAGAAGACACTGGGTGAGTATAAAGAACAATTTGAATGTCTGAAAAGGTAACAGACTTTATGGGAATGAAAGACACTATGGATGAGATTTAAAATACATTAGAGGTGGAGTTAGAGCAAGATGGCATCAATTTAAGTGGGCACTCACAAGCTCTCTCATATAAAACAGCTTAAAAGGGGCAAGATCCTGCCTGAGTGAGCTCTTTTGGGAATGCACAGAGCAGGAGCCTTCAGAGTATTGATCTGGAAGGAACGGGACAAAGAGATAAAAACCCCAAGGGAAAACCATGCTGCTGTCTTGTTTCTTGTTTGCTGTGTTCCCCCTTCCTTTTATTTCCTCTTTTTTTTGTACACCAATTTTGTCTACCTATCCTAATTCTTTTCCTACCTTCATCTTCCTGTCTTCTGCTGTATGTTTTTGTTCTTACACTCCACCTCTCTTTTTTTAGTCTTCAATTTTTCTTGTTTTTATTTCTATCACCTCTATTCTGTTTTCTTTCTTCTTTTAACTTTTCTCTTATTCTTTTTTCTTTTCTCTTTCCCTCTCTTCTTATCATTTTGGCCTGTTCATTCATTCTAGATATTTTTCTCTATTCGACTTTTCATTTCATTGTCTGTACTCCACTTTTTTATTCTTATTCTTCTGCACTTCTTACATGAGTTAAGTATTCTTTTCCCTAGGTCTTATACTGTTACTCTTCTACCTTTTACTATTATTATTACTATTATCCTTTTTTCTCTTCTTAATTCTTTCCCTATCTCTGGCCCTAATCTTTTTCTTTCAAGGGAATATAGATAATAACAAGGAAATAGAATAAGAGGAACAAAGTCTCATAGATAAAACTTACCCCACACAAAAAAACAGCAACTAAACAAAAACCCCAGAGTGGAGAGAGAAAGTAATCAACTGAAAAAACCCACCAAGATAAAGAGATGCCTAAACACCACCAAAAAAATTACAAACCATACTATGAAACAGGAAGACATGGCCCAGTCCAATGAAAAAAACCAAAAACCAGGAGGACATGCAGAACATGGAACAACTAATCAGAACTGTCGAAACAACATCATAAAACAACTTAAGTGAAGGAAGAGATTATGAATATAATGAAGACACTGGGAGAACATACTGAAGAAATGGAAAACATACATTATAAAGATAATGGATATGATGGTGATGAAAGGTACAATCCAAGAAATCAAAAAATATACTGGTAGAACATAGCAGCAGATTTGAACAGGCAGAAGAAAGAATTAGTGATGTGGAAGATAGTACATCTGAAATCAAACAGTAGAAAACATAGATAAAAAGATAGAAAAATCCAGCAGGAATCAAGGGATCGAAATGACAATGCAAAATACACAAGCATACACATTATAAGCATCACCGAGGAAGAAGAGAAGGGAAAGAGGACAGAAGGAGTGTTGGAAGAAATAATAGGTGAAAACGTCCCAACCCTATTGAAGGAGATGGATGTACATGTCTAGGAAGCACAGCTCACCCCAAACAGTATAAATCTCATCAGGCCTATTACAAGACATATATTTGTCAAATTGTCCAATGCTCAAGACAAAGACAAAATACTGAAAGCAGCAAGAGAAAAGAGGACCATCACATAAAAGGAAAACTCAATAAGATTAAGTACTGATCTCTAATCTGAAACCTTGGACAAGAAGGCAGTGATATGACATAATCAAGGTACTAAAAGAAAAAAAAAATCCAGCCAAGAGCTCTCTATTCAGCAAAGCTGGCAATAAAAAAATGATGAAGAATTCAAAATATTCACAGAGAACCAAATTAAAGGAATATGCTAATAAGAAACCTGCCCTTCAAGAAAAACTAAAGGGAGTGCTTCAGGTTGAAAGGGAAAAAAAACAGGAAAGAGATAGCTAGAGGTGAGGGTAAGAAAATATTTTAAAAGAAATAAAAATAATATATGACATACATAAACCCAAAGAAAACGTGGCTAATGTAAGTAATACCTTAAGAGTAATAACAATGAATGTTAATGGATTAAACTCACCAGTCGAGAGACACAGATTGGTAGACTGGATTAGGAATATGACCCATCTATATGCTGCCTACAAAAACCCACCTTAGACCCAGAGATTCAGGGAAGCTGAAAGTGAATGACTAGAAAATAATTTTACATGCAAACAACAACCAAAAAATGGGTGGGAGTAGCTATATTAATATCGGACAAAAAAAAGACTTTAAATGCAAAACTACTTTAAGAGACAAAGATGGACACTATGTATTACTAAACGGGTAAACTTTCAAGAAGAAAGAACAATCATAAACATTTATTCACCTTACTGGGGTGACTCAAAATACATGAAGCAAACACTGGAAAGGCTAAGTGGAGAAATAGATGCATCTAAAATTATAGTGGGGGACTTTAATACAACATTGTCACCATTAGACAGGAAAACTCAACAGAATCAATAAAACTGTGAATAATACATTAGAGGATCTGGACCTAATAGATATATAAAGAACACTATGCCCAATTACAGCAGGATATACATTCTTCTTGAGTACACATTGATCATTCTCCAAGATAGGCCAAATGCTAAGCCACAGAACAACTCTCAATGAATTCAGAAACATTGAAATTGTAAAAAGTAATTTATCTGACCACAATGGAATGAAGCTGGAAATCAGTAAGGGCCAGATTAGGCACAAAGATATGGAAGTTAAACAACACACTCTTAGACAAACAGTGGGTGAAGGAGGAAATGACAAAAAGATCAGTAACTACCTAGAAACGAATGAAAATGACAATATAACTTATCAAAACCTATAGGATGCAGCAAAAGCTGTACTAAGGGGGAAATTCATAGCCCTAAAACACATATATCAAAAAAGAAAAAGGAGCTAAAATTAACCTAACTGCACACCTAGAGGAATTATGAAAAGAACAACAAACTAAAGCCAAAGCAAGAAGAAAGAAGGAAATAAAGATTAGAACAGAACTAAATGAAATAGAAAATAAGAAAAAACTAGAAAAAAATAAACAAAGCCAAAAGCAGGTTCTTCAAGAAGATCAATATAATTGGCAAACTCTTAGCTAGACTAACAAAGAAAAACAGAGAAAAGATGCAAATACACAAAATAAGAAATGAGGAAGGGGATAGCACCACTGACTCCACAGAAATAGAGAGTATCATAAGAGGATACCTTGAAAAATTATATGCCAACAAGGACAATAATTTAGAAGAAATGGACAAATTCCTAGAGACTCACAAGCAGCCTACACTGACAAAAGAAGAAATTGATGAAATCAACAACCAATCACAAATAACGAGATTGAATTTGTCATTAAAAACCTCCCAAGCAAGAAGAGCCCAGGACCAGATGGCTTCACAGGTGAATTCTACCAAACATTTCAGAAAGAACCAACACCAATCCTGCTTAAACTCTCCAAAACATAGTGGTAGAAGGAACATTGTCTTACTCATTCTATCATTACCAACATTACCATAATATGAAAGCCAAAGATGCCACAAGAAAGGAAAATTACAGACTAATCTCTCTAATGAAACTAGATACTACAGTCTTCCACAAAATACTTGCTAATCATATTCAACAACACATCAAACAAATTATACACCATAACCAAGCCGGTTTCATCCCGGGTATGCAAAGATGTTTCAACATAAGAAAATCAATCAACATAATAAACCACATAAACAGATCAAAAGAAAAAAAGTCACATAATCATTTCTATAGATTGGAAAAAAGCATTTGAAAAATACAGCACCCTTTACTGATAAAAACACTGCAAAGGAGAGGGATATGAGGAAACTTACTCAACATGATAAAGGGTATACATGAAAAACACTCAGCCTACATCATATACAATGGTGAAATCCTAAAAGCTTTCCCTCTAAAATCGGGAACAAGACAAGGATGACCACTATCACCACTCCTATTTAGCGTTGTGTTAGAAGTACTTGCTCAAACACTTAGGCATGCAAAATATATAAAAGGCATCCAATTTGCAAAGGAAGAAATCAAAATTTCACTACTTGCAGACGACATGATCCTATACATAAAAAGCCCTGAGAAATCTACAACAAAGGTTCTAGAGCTTATTACTTCAGTAAAGTTGCAGGTTATAAGATCAATTCACAAAAATCAGCAGCATTTCTATACATCAATAATGAGCAATCTGAGGAGGAAATCAAGAAAAAAAAAATCCCGTTTACAATAGCAACTCAAACAATGAAATATCTAGGAATAAATTTAACTAAAGATGTAAAGGACTGTTGCAGTTGGGCAGTTTGATGTAATTATGAATTCCAAAAATATAATTGGATCATGCTTGTAAACTGATATGCTAATCTAGGCATGATTAAGTTATGATTAGGGCGTTGACTGGGCCATGTCAGTAGGACATTGAGCCCTACCCCTTGGTGGGTGGGGGAAGAAAATATAAAATGCATGGCAAGAACAGTGTTGAAGCAGTTTTTGAGAAGCAGTTTTGATGTTGGAGAGAAGGCCCCAGGAGAAGAGAAGCAAGCCGTTCACTTGAAAGTCTACAGCTGACCTTGTGGAGGAAACAGGAGCTAAGTCTGGAGAGAAATGCAGCCCCAGGAAGAGAGGAACCCAAGAAGCCTGAACACTGGCAAACGTTGGCAGCTGTCTTGTTCCAACACGTGGCATGTGGACTTTGGTGAGGGAAGAAACTTACGCTTTATGGCCTGGTAACTGTGGACTTCTACACCAAATAAATACCCTTTATAAAGACCAACCAATCTCTGGTATATTGCATTAGTGCCCCTTTGGCTGACTAATACAAGGACTTATATACAGAAATCTACAAAACACTGTTAAAGGAAATCAAGACTTAAAGAAATGGAAGAATATTCCTTGTTCATGGATGGGAAGATTAAACACCATTAAGATGTCTCTACTACCCAAACTGATCTACAGATTTAATGCAATTCTAATAAAAATCAACACAGCATGTTTTCCAAATTGTAAAATCCAACTATGAAATTTACTTGGAGGGCTAAAGGCCCCAAATAGCCAATGTCATATTGAAAAAGAAAAAAATGAAATTGGAGGAATCACACTAACTGACTTTAAAACATACTACAAAGCTACAGTGGTCAAAACTGCATGGTACTGGCACAAGGATAGACATACCGGCCAATGAAATCAAATTGAGAGTTCTGATATAGATCCTTGCATATACAGTCTTCTGATATTTGACAAGGACAGCAAGCCCACTAAACTGGGAGAGAATGGCCTCTTCAATAAATTGTGCTTGGAGTACTGGATATCCATATCCAAAAGAATGAGAAAGGAACACTATATCACACCTTATACAAAACTCAACTGAAGATGGATCAAAAATCTAGGTATAAGAGCCAAGACCATAAAGACCTTGGAATATAATGAAGGGAAGTATCTACAGGTCCTTGTAATAGGAAATGGTTTCATGAACTTCACACCCAGATCATGAGCAGCGAAAGAAAAAATAGATAAATGGCACCTCCTAATATTAAAAACTTTTGCACCTCAAAGGAGTTTGTCAAAGAAAGAGAAAAGAGTGCCCACCCAATGGGAGAAAATATTTGATAACCATATATCTGATAGAAGCCTAATATCCAGCATATATAAAGAAGTCCTTTATCTCAAAAATAAAAAGATAAACAACCCATTTAAAAAATAGGCAAGTGATTTGAACAGACACTTCTCCAAAGATGAAATACAAATGGCTAAAAAGCACATGAAAAATGCTCACCATCACTAGCTTTTAGGGAAATGCAAATCAAAACTAATGAGATACCATCTGACACCCATTAGGCCAGAAGCCATTAAAAAAACAGAAGACTACAAGTTTTGGAGAGGATATGGAGGAAGGAGAACCCTCATCCCCTGCTGGTGGGAATGTAAAATGGTCCAGCCTTTGTGGAGGACAGTTTGGCGGTTCCTCATAAAACTAACTTATAACAATGAGGTGGAGCCAGTGGCCACTTGACACTTTTGGGGCAGGGAGGGGACGAGCAGTTGAAATACAGGCGCTTCTTTGGGATTTGGAGGTTGTCCTGAGTACCTTTGTGGCAACAGATGTAGGCCATTTTAAATCAGCACACACAAGTGTGGCCCACCACCCTCAATGAACTTACACATCCTGGAGCCTTGCCACCAACCATAGACCACAGTTCACACTGTAGACCGAACTCTCTCCCACTCAGTTCTGAGTGGTGTGTGCTGATTTAAAATGGCCTACATCCGTTGCCACAACAGTACTCAGGACAACCTCCAACTCCCAAAGAAGCCTGTGTATTTCAACTGCTCATCCCCTCCCTACCCCAAAAGTGTCAAGTGGCCACTGGCTCCACCTCATTGTTATAATTTCTTGCATTGCTAGAATCACCATATGTGAACAAGAGAATACCATCAAGTCCACTCTAGTCCATAGTTCTTCCCCCAATCCTGTGGGAGATGTTTGTGTGGGATGTGGTGGGAGGTGTGGGAGGTGGGCAACATGGGAATCCCAGTGGGTTCCCTGTAATATTTTGGGTAATCTAAGCACCTCTTAAAATATATGTATATATATATATAAATAACATTTTTGTAAGCAAATACACATATATGCATATATATTTATATATCATTTTGCAAATGTTTGTATGTATTGTGAGAATTTTGATTTTTACCCACAATAAAAATAAATTAAAAAAAAAATAAAATAAATCAGCACACACCACTCAGAACTGTGTGGGAGAGAGTGTGGTCTATGGTGTGAACTGTGGTCTATGGTTGGTGGCACGGCCCCAGGATGTGTAAGTCCATTGAGGGTGGTGGGCCACACTTGTGGGAGATGTTTGTGTGGGATGTGGTGGGAGGTGTGGGAGATGGGCAACATGGGAATCCCAGTGGGTTCTGTGTAATATTTTGGGTAATCTAAGCACCTCTTAAAATATATTTATATATATATATATATATATATATATATATATATAACATTTTTGTAAGCAAATGCACATATATGCATATGTATTTATATATCATTTTGCAAATATTGGTATGTATTGTGAAAATTTTTATTTTTACCCACAATAAAAAAAAAAAGCAAAAAAAAAAAAAAACTAACTATAGATCTGCCATATCATCCAGCAATTCCACTGCTGGGTATATACCCAGAAGACGTGAAAGCAAGGACTCGAACAGATATGTGCACACCAATGTTCATAGTGACATTATTCATGATTGCCAAAAATTGAAATCTACCCAAATGCCATCATAAATAGATAAACAAAATATGGTATATACATATACATACAATGAAATATTACTCAGCTGTAAAGAGGAATACAGTACTAACAGACGGGGTAACATGGATGAATCTTGAGGACCTTATGTTGAGTGAAGCAAGCGAGACATTGAAGGACAAATATTACATGGCCTCTCTGATTTGAATTAAGCAAATTTAGCAGACTCCAAGAGCTAGAATCTGGAAGATAGGTTTAAAGGAAGTTGGGAGAAGTAGGTTGTGAGCCAAAGTCCATACATGCAAAATGTATAAGGTGGAAGTGAGTAGTTGTGCAGTGAAGGGATATGACAGGGGTATAGTGATACTATTGGGCTGGGTGGTGCAAGTTTGACAGGGGTGTAAGGAGTGTGGGTTGGATGGCCCATGGAACTGGGGGGAGGGTTGGGGGAAGGAGCAGGTGAACACTGGGTATTGGTGGGTATGTGGTTTTTACAACAATTTTGGAAAAGCTCTTTAGACAATATAACAAAGAAGGGTTACTGCTTTGGGAAGTTGGATGAGGGCATTCAGAAAAGGGTGCAGTACGAGTGGGGCAGTCTCTAGAGAATGTACGAGTGATCATTTTGTCATATTGTGTTATATAAGTGGGTGGAGACCCACACAATGAGTGGGAAGGAGTTGGACTCCCATCCTTGGGAGGCATGATATGTTCTCAAAAGAGGCATGGGTGTCTCTCGAGAGCATGGGCAATCTCTAAAATGGGAGGTGAGATAATGTGTTAAGACCTCAGTGTTGTTGCAAGTATCTATGTATCTTGTCCTTCAAGAAGTGAAGCCTGGTGGTCGCGGTAGGCCCTGAGTGGAGATGGTGGGAGGAATAGAATAGATGGAAGAGGGGGTATTTAGCAGACAATGGAAGTGTTCTGCATGATCTTGTATTGATGGATACAGGCCATGTTAAATTTCAACAAAAATGTATAAATGTAAGGTCTAAAATGTAAACCATAGTGTAAACCATTGACATGGTTAGTAGCTATATTTCAATTTTTGTACATCATTTGTAACAAATGTACCATCCACACATAAAAAGATTATTATTATGGGAAGTGGGAAAAGGGGGAGGATGTTGAGTATATGGGAATCCTCGATACTCTGTATGTGAATTTACTGTGACCTAAAACTTCTTTGAAGACAAAACTAAAAAAAGTAAGTCACTGGAGAAGAAATGGAAGAAATTGTCCCTGTACATACAGGACAACAGATATTACAGTGATGAAAGGCAAAACATCAAAAAATATTTTTAAATTTTTCCTTATTTTTAATACCCCAATTTTTAAATTTTAATTTAGTTTTAGTTTTTCTAAATTATTATGTATTTTATTTCTTATGTTTAAACCCATCGTTATTATTTCATTTTCCTTTTATTTGCATTTGGTGATAACCTTGGCTTCATTTTTGAAGAAGTTTTGGACCTCAAAAGAGCTACAACTGTGGCAGGGGAGGATCACTGGTGTGGGGAGTCAGTGATGGGGGATACATGGGAGGAACTTCACCTGGGCATACATAAAAGGTATATAAATGTAGTCAAATATTCATGAGGCATTGTCACCATGAGTAGAGATGTACACAATAACCAAAAGAGTATTGAATTCCCATCCTTGGGAGCTCTGCCACATTCTCTACTGGAACAGTAACAACCCCCCAAGTACAGAGACAATGACTAGTGAAGGATAGTCCATTGATGGGCCCTTGATATTGACAACTATGTATATGATTCTTTGTGGGTTTTTTTTGCAATAATGAATATTTTCATTTTTTAAAGTTTATACATATAATAATGCCAGTAAATAACAAAGAAAAATGAAAAGTTGTATTAAAAAGGAAAGATTAACCTTGGAGTGGGCAACATGGGAATCCCAGTGGGTTCCGTGTAATATTTTGGGTAATCTAAGCACCTCTTAAAATATATGTGTGTGTGTATATATATATATATATATATATATATATATATATATATATATTTATATATCATTTTGCAAATGTTTGTATGTATTGTGAGAATTTTTATTTTTACCCATAATAAAAAAGGAAAGATTAATAAAACTATATTTTAATTAGATTAACATACTTTTCATTGTATGAAAATGAATATTTTCAAAAATACAACAAAGATAAAGGAACTTTTCATAGAATACTTTTATAGCCACCATATAGATTTTACCAATAACATTTTAATATGCTTGTTTCATTACACAGTAATCCATGAATCTATTCCTGTATCCATCTATCAACCTTAATTTTTGTATTTAAATGAAATTTTAAGTTTTAAAATATTTTCTTATTTACAGAACAGTTGCAAAGAACATACAAAGAGTTTGCACATACCACACACCCAGCATCACCTATTATTTATTGAGTATATTTTTTATTTATTTTTAAAAGATACTTAGATTACATAAAATGCTACATAAAAAATATAAGGAATTCCCATATGCTCCACTCCCCAAAATCCTACTTTTCCCCACATTAACAACTTCTTTTATTAGTGTGTTACATTCATTGCATTTGATGAACACATTTTGAAGCATTGACAGTAAGTTTGGATTATTGTTTACATTGTAGTTTACACTCTCCCCCACTCAGTTCTGTAGGTTATGGCAGAATATATAATGGCCGGTATCTGTTGTTGCAGTGTCATTCAGGACAATTCCAAGTCCTGAAAATGCCCCCATATTACACCTCTTTAGCCCTCTCCATGCTTTCAGCACCTCCATTGGCCACTGACTCCACATCAATGATATAATTTCTTCCATTGCTCTGATCACAATAAGTCTATAGTAGAATACCGGTAAGTCCAGTCTAGTCCATATTTTATTCCCCAATCCTGAGGATTCTCGGATGGTGATGCCCACTCCACCTCTAATTGAGAGGGGGCTTCAATCCCATATGGTTTATAGATGGGACTCTCTTGCTTGGAATTGTAGACTCTCTTATCCTTGCTGTGGTGTTTGTCCATCCTCACCTCCTTTTTAGTTGGCCTTGGTGAGTCCAATAAACTGGAGAGTAGTTGTTGTAACTCCTCTGAGGCTCTGAGCCCAGCTGGTATATGAACAGCCCAGAGAGTCAAGTCTCTTGGATGTAAACCTACCAACTGCAGCATCAATCTTAGGTTCAAATTAAAGGGTCAGAAGACGCATGTGTAGAGAAGTCATATCTGAGTCCAACTGTGTCACACTCCAGAGCACAAACTACACTCTGGTGCTATCTGCCATGAACGTAGGATATGGGTTTTCCAAGCCCTTAGGAGTCCTACTATTTGTGGTAGTATCCACTTGGCAGTCTATGATATCCTGCTGACATGTGCACAAGCATTACCTCTCTGATGACCTCCCAACTCACTTTGAAGTCTCTTAGCCTTATAAACTCATTTGTCTTTACCATTTCTCCCTTTTATTCAAGGTCTTTTACCAGTTGCATCACCAGCCTGTGCTTGGTAGTAATCCCTCGGTGCCAGGGAGGCTCATCTCCAGGAGTCATTCCCATGCTGGGTGGTAAGTAATGCATTTATATGCTGAGTTTGGCTAAGATAGAGGACACATTTGAGAAACAAGGAGGCTCCCAGTGGGTAAAGCTTAGGATCCCTACACTAGGCTAAGAAGTGCCCATCAACAGACCTTCTTTCTTCACTAGTCATTGCACCTGTACATGGGGGATTGTTGCTTTCCATTAGAGAATGTGGCAGAGCTCCCCAGGATGGGAATTCAATATTCTTTTGGTTGTTGTGTGAATCTCTACCCACTGTGGCAAAGCCCCATGAACATTTGACCACATTTATATACCTTATATGTATGCCCAGTTGAACTTCCTCCCATTTGTCCCCCATCACCGACTCCCTACACCAATGATCCACCCGTGCTACAGTGGTAACCCTTCTGTGATCCAAAACCTCTTCAAAAATGAAGTCAAGAATATCACCAAATACAATTAATAAAAAAAGAAATAATGATAAGTTTAAGCATAAGAAATAAAATACATAAAATTTTAGAAAATCTAAACCTGCTAAAGTAAAAAAAGAAATTGGGATATTAAAAAATGAAAGATATTTTTAAAAACTTAAAAAAAAGGAAACAAAAAAATTTTTTTGTGTGTTTAACCTTTCATCACCATATTTGTCATCCCGTATGTACAGAGGCATTTTCTTCCATTTCTTCCCCAGTGTCTTACTTTTTTTCATTTTGTCTTCAAAGAAGTTTTAGGTCACAGTAAAGTCACATACAGAATATAAGGGACTCCTGTACCCAACATCCTCCCCCCTTTTCCCCTTCCCATATTAATAACCTTTTTACATGTGGATGGTTCATTTGCTAGAATTGATGTACAAATATTGAAACATAGCTACTAACCATGGTCAATGAGTTACACTATGGTTTACATTTTAGACCTTACACTTTTATAAATTTTTGCTGAAATTTAACATAGCCTGTATCCGTCATTGCAGAACACTTCCATTGTCCCCTAAATATACCCAATCTTCCATCTTTTCTATTCCTCCTTCCCCTTCCCCTTTGGTCCCTCCACGATCCCCAGGTTTCACTTCTTGAAGGCCAAGATTCACAGATACTTGCAACAACGCTGATGAGTTGACACATTAGACAGTCCTCCTCTGTTAAGAAACACCCTTGCTCTCCAGAGACACCCTCCCCTCTTTTTGAGAATATATCGGGCCTTCCCAGAATCAGAGTCCAACTCCTTCCCACTCGTTATGTGGGTCTCCACCCACTGATACAACACCTATGACAAAATAATCACCTGCACATTCTCTAGAAGAATGCCCCAAGGGCGCTCTGTCCCAAGTGCCCCCTTATCCAACACCCTATACCAGTAATCATTCCTTGTCCTATTATCAAGTATTTTTTTAAATAAAAAATATATTTTATTTATTTATTTACATAAATATATTTTTATTTATTTTAAAATATACTTAGATTAAACAAAATTACTACATTAAAAAATATAAGGGATTCCCATATGCCCCACTCCCCATACATCTCACTTTTCCCCACATTAACAACTTCTTTCATTAGTGTGGTACATTCATTGCAATTGATGAACATATTTTGGAGCATTGCCAGTCAGCATGGATTATAGTTTACATTGTAGTTTACACTCTTTCCCACTCAATTCTGTTGGTTATGGCAGTATATATAATGGCCTGTATCTGTTGCTGCAATGTCATTCAGGACAATTCCAAGTCCTGAAAATGCCCCCATATTACACCTCTTTCTCCCTCTCCCTGACTTCAGCACCTCTAGTGGCCACTGTCTCCACATCCGTGATGTAATTTCTTCCATTGCTAGGATCACAATAAGTTTATAGTAGAATACCAGTAAGTCCACTTTAGTCCATATTTTATTACCCAATCCTGAGGATTCTGGGATGGTGATGCCCACTCCACCTCTAAGTGAGAGGGGGCTTCAATCCTATATGACTGATGGATGGGACTCTCTTGCTTGCAGTTTTAGACTCTCTTGGCTCCTTGGTGTGGTGGTTGTCCATGCTCACCTCCTTGTTAGTTGTCCTGGGTGGGTCTAATGAACTGGAGAGTAGGCATTGCACCTCTATTGAAGCTCAGGGCCCAGCTAGAATATGAATAACCCAGAGAGTCAAAACTCTTGGATGTAGACCTACCAACTCCAGCACCAGCTATAGTTTCAAATAAAAAGGATAAAAGAAGCATGTGTAGAGAAGTCACATCTGAGTCCAACTCTGTCACACTCAGGAGCACAAACTCCAAAGTAGGGCCCTTGGCAAGGCACCAAACTCTGGAGCTATCTGCCATGACCTTAGGACCTGGGTGTCTCCAGAGCCCTCAGGAGCCCTACTATTTGGGGTCATATCTACTTTGGCCATCTATGATATCCTGCTGGGACTTTCAAAAGCGTTGCCTCTCTAATGATGACCTGACTTGCTTTGAAGTGTCTTAGCCATATAAACTCATTTGTCTTTATCTTTTCTTCCTTTTATTCAATGTCTTTTTCCAGTTGCAACACCAGCTGGTGCTTGGTAGCAATCCTTTGGTGCCAGGGAGGCTCATCCCTGGGAGTCATGTCCTATGCTGTGGGGTAGATTAAAAAAAATTAAAATAAATACTGTGTCAAAATAAAACCTTTCTGCTTAACTAAAAATAAGAATAAATTAATGACTAATAAAACTGTATCTTATTCAAAAAAAAAAAAATACATTACAGGCACCTAAAAGTTGATTTGAATTTCTTGAAGACAGAATTAGTGATTTTGAAGACAGCACATCTGAACTGGAAAAGACAGGAGAACAGAAAGTAAAGAGAATGGAAAAAATGGAACAGGGCCTCGGGGAATTGAATGACAACATGAAATTCAAAAACATATGCATTATCGGTATTCCAGAATGAGAAGAAAATGGTAAAGGGGCAGAAAGAATATTTGAATAAATAATGATAGAAAACTTCCATACCCTTATGAATGATGTAAATATCAATATCAAAGAAGGGCAGCACACTCCAAACAGAATGACCACGAATAGGCCTATCCCAAGACACCTACTATTCAGAATCCAAATATCAGTGATAAAAAGAAGATTTTGAAAGCAGCAAGAGAAAAGAAATGCATCACATACAAGGGAAACTCAATAAGATTAAGTGCTGACTTCTCATTAGAAACCATGGAGGCGAGAAGAAAGTGGTATGATGTATTTAAGGTGTTGAAAGAAAAAAACTGCCAGCCAAGAATTCTATATCTGGTAAAATTGTCCTTCAAAAATGAAAGGGAGGTCAGGCTTCATAGTCAAACAAAAAATGATAGAATATATTACCAAAACCTCAGAATTACAAGAGACACTAAAGTGATTGTGGTAGCCTGAAAGGAAAAAAACAAGGATGAGAGACTTGGAAAAGGGTGTAGCAATGAATATTAGAAAGGGTAAAAATATAGACTGTAGTACAATATGGCAACAGAAAGCCAAAGGTAAAAATGGATAAAGTAAGTAATACCTTTACAGTTATAAGATTGAATGTTAATGGTTTTAACTCCACAATCAAAAGACACAGAATAATAGAATGGATAAAAAAATATGAGCCATCTATATGTTGTCTACAAGAGACTCACCTCAGATATAAGGACACAAGCATGTTAAAACTGAAAGATTGGAAAAAGTTATTCCACACAAATAGTAACAAAAAAAAAAAAAAAAAAAAAACCAGCTGGACTACTGATACTAACATTGCACAAAATAGATTATAAATGAGAAAGTATTATGATGAATGAAGAAGGTCATTATATATTAATAAAAGGGGCAATTCAAAAAGAAGAAATAACTACTCTAAATATTTATGTATCTAACTTCAGTGCCCCAAAATAATATGAGACACACACTAGCAAAGATTTTTGAAGGGAGAAATAGATGTCTTTACAGTAATAGTTGGAGACTTCAATAAACCACTCTCAGTATTGGATAGAACATGTGGACAGGGGCTAAATAAAGAAACAGAGAGCTTGAATATATGATAAATGACTAGACCTAATGAACATTTATAGAGCATTGCACCCAAAACATCAGGATATACATTCTTTTCAAGTGCTCATGGATCCTTTTCCAAGATAGATCATATGTTGGGTCACAAGAAAAGTCTTAATAAATTTAAAAAGATTGGAATTATACAAAACACTCTCTCTGATCATAATGGAATAAGGCTGGGAATCACTAATGGACAGAAAAAGGGAAAACCCATGAATATATGGAGATTAAACAACACACTCTTAAACAATGAGTGGTTTAAAGAAAAAAATTTCAAGAGATCTCAGCAAATATCTTGAGATGAATGAAAATGAGAACACAACATATCAAAACCTATGGGACACTGCAAAGGCAGTGCTGAGAGGGAAATTTATAGCCCTCAATGCTTACATTAAAAAAGAAGAAAGAGCTAAAATTGATCTAACTGCACACCTAGAAGAACTAAAGAACAGCAAACTAATTCCAAAGTAAACCAAAGGAAAGAAATATTAAAGATCAGAGCAGAAATAAATGAAATCAAGAACAAAAAACAATAGAATCAACAAAACCAAAAGTTGGTTCTTTGAGAAGATCAAAAAAATAGACAAAGCCTTAGCTAGAATGACAAATGAAAAAGAAAGAAGACTCAAATAAAATCAGAAATGAGAGGGGAGACAGTGCCACTAACCCCATAGAAATAAGAGAGATCGTAAGAGGATACTATGAACAACTGTATGCCAAAAAGATAGAAAATGTAGATGAGAAGGACAAATTCCTAGAAACATATGAACTACCTACACTGACTTTAAAAGAAATAGAAGACCACCAAAAACCATTTACAAGTGAAGAGATTTAAACAGTTATCAAAAACTTCTCAAACATGAAAAGCCAGGGACCTGATGGCTTCACTGGTGAATTCTACCAATCATTCAAAGATGATCTAATACCTAACTTGCTCAAGCTCTTCCAAAAAATTAAACAGGAAAGAATGCTACCAAATTTATTCTATGAAGCCAACATCACCCCAATACCAAAACTTGATAAAGATACTATGAAAAAAGAAAATTACAGACTAATATAATCTAATGAATATAGATGCAAAAATCCTCAACAAAATACTTGCAATTAGAATCCAAAAGCACATTAAAAAATTACACACCACAATCAACTGGGTTTTATCCCAGGTATGGATGGGTGTTTCAACACAAGAAAATCAATTAGTGTAATAAACCACATTGATAAATTGAAGAAGAAAAAATAACATGATCCTCTTTGATGCAGAAAAGGCATTTGACACAATGCAACACCATTTGTTGTTAAAAACTCCCCAAAAGATAAGAATAGAAGGAAGCTTTCTCAATATTGTAAAACGCATCTATGCAAAACCTACAGTGAGCATTGTATTCAATGGTGAAAGATTGAAATCTTTCCTGCTGAGAACAGGAAATAAGACAAGGGTTCCCACTGTCACCATTATTATTCAATATTGTGTTAGAAGTTCTAGCTAAAGCAAATAAGCCAG
The DNA here is from genome assembly GCA_026826555.1 of Tolypeutes matacus. Lineage (NCBI taxonomy): Eukaryota > Metazoa > Chordata > Mammalia > Cingulata > Chlamyphoridae > Tolypeutes > Tolypeutes matacus. Next base: position 863,501 of record JAKSZT010054032.1, read on the forward strand.
GCAAAGAAATAAAAGGCAATCAAAGAGGAAAGGAAGATGTAAAACTTTTACTATTGTTGATGACATGATCCTATATCTAGAAAACCCTGAAAAGTCCACAATAAAGCTCCTAGAACTAATAGATGATTTTAACAAGGTTAAAATGCAAAAATTAATAGCATTTCTATACACTACTGATGTGCAATCTAAGGAGGAAATCAGAAATAAATTCCATTTATTATAGTGACTAAAACAATAAAATTTAGGAATAAACATAACTGAGGTCATAAAGGACCTATGTTCCGAAAACTACAAAACATTTTCTATTACTCAGCCAAAGGGGTGCTCATGCAAAATACCAGAAATCTGTTGGCTTTTCTAACATGTATTTATTTGTGGTAGAAGCTTACAGCAACCAAGCCATAAAGTGTAAGTTACTTCCCTTACCAAAATCTGTTGCCACATGTTGGAGCAAGATGGCTGCTGATGTCTGCAAGGGTTGAACTTCCCTCTTCCTCTTAAGGCTCTGTGGTCCCAGCTTTTTCCAGTATCACCTGTAGGCTAGGATAAGTCTTGTCTCTCTCCCAGGGCTTGTTCCTCTCTGGGCTCAGCTGCTCTGTTCTCTCCACAAGGTCACCTGTAGATTAGCAGACTTTCTCTCTTCCTGGGGCCTCTACCTTTTCTATGGAGCTGTCTCTACTCCTCTGTGTTCTTCTACTTTGTGTTTACTTCCCAGGGTTCCAGCATAAAAAAACTCCTAATTCCTCTGATATGTAGTTTTCTCTGTGAGTCTCTGCCCACCAAGGGGACTTGGTGGGTGGGGACTCAACATCCTACTGACAAGGTCCAATGAAAGCCTTAATCATAATTTAATCAAGGAAAAGTGAAACCTCTGAATCCAATATAATTTAATATGCCCAGAGTTACAGACAAGTTCACAAATATAATCCAATATCTATTTTTAGAATTCATAAATGATATCAAACTGCTACAAATTGCTAAAAGAAACCAAAGAAGACTTAAATAAATGGAAGGACATTCCGTGTTCATGTATTGGAAGACCAAATATCATTAAGATGTCAATTCTAAAAAAAAAAAAGAAAAGAAAAAAAATGTCAATTCTACCCAAACTGATTTACAAATTTAATGCAATCCCAATAAAATTCCCAACAGCCTTTTTTGCAGAAATCAAAAAGCCAATAATCAAATTATTTGGAAGGGTAAGAGGCCCAAAATAGGCAAAAATGTATTAAAAAAGAAGATCGAAGTTGGAGGACTCTCACTTCCTGACTTTAAAGCATATTACTTAGCTACAGTGGTAAAAACAGCATGGTACTGGGCATAAGTACAAAGATTGACCAATGAAACTGAATTAAGAACTCAGAAATTGGCCCTCACATCTACAGCCAAGTGATTTTTGACAAGGCTGTTAAGCCCACACAACTGGGCCAGAGCAGTCTATTCAACTTCTTGGAGAACTGGATAGCCAGATCCAAAAGAAAGAAAGAATACCCCTATCCAACACCTTATACAAAAATTAACTCAAAATGCATCAAGGATTTAAATATAAAAACAACAACTATAGAATTCTTAAAAGAAAATGTAGGAAAACATCTTCAAGATCTTGTTGTGGTCGGTAGTTTTTTAAACCTTATGCTCAAAGCACAAGCAACAACAACAACAAAAATAAATGTTTTTGTGGCAATGGATGTAGGCCATTTTAAATCAGCACACACCAGTCAGAACTGAGTGGGAGAGAGTGTGGTGTACAGTGTGAACTGTGGTCTATGGTTGGTGGCAAGGCTCCAGGTTGTGTAAGTTCATTGAGGTTGGTGGGCCACACTGTGGGAGATGTTTGTGTGGGATGTGGTGGGAGGTGTGGGAGGTGGGCAACATGGGAATCCCAGTGGGTTCCGTGTAATATTTTAGGTAATCTAAGCACCTCTTAAAATATATGTATATATATATATATAAATAACATTTTTGTAAGCAAATACACATATATGCATATAAAATAATAATAATAATAATAAAAATAAATAAAAAATAAAAAATAAATGGCCCTCCGCAAAATTAAACACTTTTGTACCTCACCGGACTTTGTCAAAAGCAGCTGATTCAATGGAGGAAATATGTGGCAATCACATATCTGGTGAGGGTTTAATATCCATGATATATAAGGAGATCATGCAACTCAACAGTAATAAGACAAAGTATCCAATTAAAAAATGGGCAAAAGGCTTGAAAAGACAACTGTCCAAAGAAGAAATACAAATGGCGAAGAAAACACATGAAAAAAGACATCACTGTCATTAGGGAAATGCAAATCAAAAGTACAATGAGATATCATTTCACACCTATTGGACTGGCAGCTATTAAAAAGTTGGAAAATTGTAAATGGAGAGGATGTGGAGAGATAGGAATGCTTATTCACTGTTGGTGGGAATGTAGAGTGTTACAGCCACTATGGAGGACTGTTTGGCTGTTCCTAAAATGTTGAGTGTAGACTTGCCATGGGACCTGGCAATATCATTGCTAGGTATATACCCAGAAGAACTGAGAGCAGTGACATGAATAGATATCTGCACATTGATGTTCATAGCAGTGTTATTCACATTAGCCAAAAGTTGGAAACATCCCAAGTGTCCATTAACTGATGAATGGATAAACAAATTGTGGAGTATATACATGATGGAATATTATACAGCAGTAAGAAGAAATGAAGTAGTGAAACCTATGACAATATGAATGAACCTGGAGGACATTACATTGAGTGAAGCAAGCCAGACACAAAAGGACAAATACTGTATGTTTGCCCTATTATGAACTGAATATAATATGTGAAATATAAATATATTATGTGAAGTATGAATATGGGTACAATTGCATATGTAAGTCCATTTTTCTTTGAATCTGAACAAATGTAAATTAATACTACAAAATATTAATATCAGACAAAAAAACAACACCGCATTTTACTAAGTGAAGGAGACCAGACACAGAGCACTACATATTGTATAATTCCATTTATATGAAATGTAAATATAAATCAACTTATAAAGATGAAATGGGACTACTAGTTATGTAGATCTGAGGAAGGAATGCTAAGGAGTGTGGAGTCTTTATTTTTGGAGTAATGAAATTGGTCTAAAATTTTTGAGATGATGAATGTACAACGTTATGATTATACTAAATACCTTTGAATATACACTTTGGATAGAATTGCCAGAAACAGCAGCTATGTACAGTGGGGGAAGCATACAGAGATTGAGAGGTAAGGAATTTTCTTGTTTGTTTGTTTGTTTGTTTATTGTTTATTATTATTGCAATAATGAAAAAGCTCTAAAAATGATTGAAGTGATGAATGTACAGCTATGTGATAAAATGAAATACCATTGATTGTACACTTTGGATTAATTGTACGTTTATTAATATGTATCAATAAAATTGATTTTTTTAAAAAATGTTTGCCTGGAATATAGAAGATACCTTAGGATGTCTTATAGTACTCCATGCCTTATGATTAAAGTCAACAGAAAACTGCAATACTATAACCCAGGAAGGACTACTAATTGCCATGACCCTTCAGGAATGAAGGTTTGATCAACCTACCAGGCAAAGAACCACAGCCAACTGAGGTACTTAATGAAGGTAAAGGGAATATGGAATGGGTAGTGGTAAAAGGTAGTTACAAATCCGAGCAATGACCACGTGACCTGTTATAAAAATGAGGACTGTAATGGTTGTGAATATTTCTTCTTTGTTTTGTTATGAATATGTTTGTATGTACATATGTGTGTGTTTATACATAGGAATTATCTTTGGTTTATCCCTATCATATCCTCTTATAATATAACACAAGTTGTATTAACTTTATGTCATATTATTTAAGTTAAAGGATATCAGATTTAAAAGTGCATATTACCGTAGGGCTTGCATCCTTTTCTGAGGAAAGGGTTCATGCATTTCTGGTTGTACACAGGACAGTTGAATTATGTGAAAAGAAAGTATGACTGTTGTTTAGTTTGCTAGACTGTTGAAATGCAATATATGAGAAATGGGTTGGTTTTTATAGTGATGATTTATATATTTGCAAGCTTACAGTTATAAAGCTGAGAAAAATATGCAAATCAAGGCATCATCAGGTGATGCTTTATCCCCAAAGACAGGCTGCTGGTCATCCTGGACTCCTCTGTCACATTGGCAAGACACATGCTGCATCTCCTGGGTTCTCCCAACTCCTTCAGATTTCCTTTCTTCAGCTTCTGGCTTCCTCTGGCTTTCTGTTTGTTTCTGTGGCTTTATCTCTCTTCTGTGGCCCCCTCTCTCCATATTTTAACCAGGTATAAAGGACTCCAGTAAGAGGATTAAGACCTAACCTGGGCTATGCCATACTGAAGTAACCTAATCAAAATGTCCCACCTACAATAGGTCCACAGCTACAGGAATGGATTAACTCTAAGGACATGGTTTTTCTGTGGTCCATAGAAGCCTCAAACTATGACACTCCACCCTCTGCACCTCGTAAAGACATGTTCCTTCTACATGGAAATGCATCAATTCCATCACAATATTTCAAAAGAAACAGATCCTTTCAGTAACAATATTAACTAAAAAGTCTCATCAAAATCAGTTATAGCTGTGGTCTTTCCTGGGCCACAATTCCCCTCAGGCTGTTTACCTGTGAAACTGAGAAAAATTTATGTGCCTTCAACATACAAAGGAGGTACAGTCAGGGTAAATATTTCCATTGCCATTGGCAGAAATTGGAAGGAAAACAAGGGTCATGAGTCCAGGCTGGCAGGATTTTGTTCATACAGATCTCATAAAAGGCTTGGTGGTTTCACATGCAGCACACAGAAGTCCCAACTATCAGACAGTAAGAACCTCAACAGATCCTTCCTGGATAACTGCATTTCCAATCCTGACTTGAACTGAAATGGATGACTGGTTTCATATTCAGTTAAGTCGTCACATGGTACTCTCTTGGCACTCATTTTCCAGTTCAGAATTTTTGAAACCATCAAGTTCTGGTTTCTTTGTGCCCAGGAGTTCAGTTCTTAGCATATTACTTTCCTTTCTCATTTTACTATAAGCTGCAAGGAGAAGCCAGCCTGCACTTTGCACATTTAGCTTGAACATCTCAACTAAATATCCAATATTGCCACTTTAAAATCTGCCTTCTGTCTGACACCTGGACTCAATTTTGCCAAATTCTCTGCAATTTTAAAACAAGGGTCACTTTTCTTCCAGTTGCAATGATGGATTAATCATTTCTGTGCAAGTTCTCATCAGCAGAACCTTTAGTGACCATATTTTTCTACCAAGTCTCTTCAAACAACCTAGGCCTTTTCTATCAAGCATCTCACAAATATTACAGAATATTTCCCTTACCCATTTATAAAACCTTTCTCACATTTTTGGTATTTGCAATAACAGCACCCACTCCTGGGATCAAAATCTACTTTAGTGTGCTAGGCTTCCAAAGTGCAATATAACAGAAATGGGTTGACTTTTACAATGAGGACTTATTTGCTTGCAAGTTTATAGTTCCGAGCCTGAGAAAAATGTCCAAATATAGGCAACATCAGGCCATAATGAACACCAGCTGCCAACAATCCTGGATACCTCTGTCATATAGCAAGGCACATGGCCACATCTGCTGGGCTCTTCCTTCTTTTCTGTGCTTCCTTGTTTCAACTTCTGCCTTCCTTTTTATTCCTGTAACTTTCTCTCTCATGGGATCTTCTCTCCTTATTCATCCCATTTGTGAAAGACTCCAGTAAGAGGATTAAAAACCACCCTGGCCTATGCTATACTGAAGAATTCTAACCAAAAGGCACTTAACTAAAGTAATCTAATCAAATGGTCCCACTTACAATAGGTCCACACCCATAGGAATGGATTAGTTCTAAGGACATGAATTTTTTCTGGTCTATAAAAGTCTCAAACAACCACAATTTTATTGTTTTTATTTAGAGACTAAGTATGGTTAACTAAATGTGTATGGGGGCCAAGTGACAAATGCTGGACTGTAATGGTTAACTCCCTATATCAACTTGGCTAAGGTATGAGGTCCATTTGTTTGGCAAAGTTGTCACTGGCATAATTGTTACTGTGAGGGTATTTTGTTGTATTTAAAACATCAATTATTTGATTGCATCTTTGGCTGATTACATATAAGATTACCAAGGGAGATTGCCTTCACAAATAAGAGAACTCTCATGCAATCAGGTGATGTCCTTAAATGGAGCTCTGATGTTTTTAACATTCAGAAAGTAGAATTTCTGCCTCTCCTTCAGCCAGCCAGATTCTCCAGGGGGAATTCATGGAAACCTTCACAGAGTTTCCACCTATAGAAATTGGACTTGCCAATCCCCACAGATATACATATATATACATATATATATATACACATAAAAAGATTCCAGGAGAACCCTTACTAATACACCATCTCTGACACGTTTTTACCCACGTGCTCTGATGGGAGCAATATTAACCATATGTGATAGGTTCTCTCTTGCAATTTTCATGTATAGGATAGGGGGTGGAGGTGTCAAAATGACAGACTTAGAATACTGTATGGGTAGTTCATTTTACCAGTCCTGGTTTATCTTTAAAGTTTTTGCATTCCATTAGGTGTTTACCATTCAGTAATAGATTTTTTATTTTTTAAATTTTTTTTATTGTGGGTAAAAATCAAAATTCTCACAATACATACAAACATTTGAAAAATGATATATAAATATATATGCATATATGTGTATTTACTTACAAAAATGTTATTTATATATATATATATACATATATTTTAAGAGGTGCTTAGATTACCCAAAATATTACACGGAACCCACTGGGATTCCCATGTTGCCCACCTCCCACACCTCCCACCACATCCCACACAAACATCTCCCACAAGTGTGGCCCACCACCCTCAATGAACTTACACATCCTGGAGCCTTGCCACCAACCATAGACCACAGTTCACACCGTAGACCACACTCTCTCCCACTCAGTTCTGAGTGGTGTGTGCTGATTTAAAATGGCCTACATCCGTTGCCACAACGGTACTCAGGACAACCTCTAACTCCCAAAGAAGCCCCTGTATTTCAACTGCTCATCCCCTCCCTACCCCAAAAGTGTCAAGTGGCCACTGGATCCACCTCATTGTTATAATTTCTTCCATTGTTAGAATCACCATATGTGAACAAGAGAATACCATCAAGTCCACTCTAGTCCAAGAACTATGGACTAGAGTAATAGATATTTTAAAGCAATTTTATTGAGATATGTTCACATACCATACAATCCATCTAAATTGTACATCCAGTGGCTTTTGGTATGATCATAAATTTGTGCACTCATCACCATAATCAATATTAGAACATTTTTATTATTCCAAAAAGAATCCCCTGCCCTTTAGCAGTTACCTTTCAATCCTTCTATGCCTCCCCTGCCGTATATATCCACTAATCTAATTCCAACTCTATAAGTTTTATTTATATTTATATTTATAATATATGTAAATGGAGTCAAGTAATAGGCAGTACTCCATTTACATATATTATAAATATATAAATTATATATTTATAATATAAATATATGTATTTATAATATATAAATATATATATAGTTTCTTATTTCTGTCATTAAGGATAAATCATTTTGTTTACAATTGAAAAAGTATTCATGTACTGCTACTGTATACTACAGCCCATAGTTTCCTTTAGGTGCATTTTGGCACAAATACTACCCTATTACTAACATCTTGTAATATTAACATACATTTGTTCTGATTCATGGAAGAACATTCTTATATTTGTACTATTAACCACAGTCAGCATCTGCAACAGGGTTCACTATGCTACACAGACCCATATTTCATCCTTTAGCTTTACTTCTAGTGACATAGATAATCCTAAATTTCCCTTTCAACCACTATTATACCCCCATATTGGCGTTGCTGATTACATTCGTTCTAGTGTGCAATCATCACCTCTATTCAATTCCAACATTTACAATCAACCTTATTACAAATTCTGCACAAACTAATCCTCTGCTTCCCATTCACTATCCTCATTCTATCTTCTGGTGAACAATCTTCTATTAACTCCATGACTTTGCTTATTATATTTAGTTCATATTAGTAAGATCAATAAATATTTGACCTTTTGTGTCTGGATTGTTTCACTTAACATAATGTCCTTAAGGTTGTAATATGCACTATTACTTCATTTATTCTCAAAGCTGAATAATATTCCATCGTATGCATATATTACATTTTGTTTATCCATTCATCTGTTAATGGATCTAGGTTTAAATTCCTGAGGAACCAACAAACAATCTTCCAAAGTGGTTGCACCATTCTGCATTCCTACCAACAGTGAATAAGCATTCTTATTTATCCACATCCTCTCCAAAACTTGAAGTTTTTTCTTTCATTTAATAGTGGCCATTCAAATAGGTGTGAAATGATATCTCATTGTGGTTTTAATTTACACTTCCCTAATAGCTATTTGTATTTCCTTTTTGGAAAAGTGTATACTCAATTCTTTTGCCCATTTTTTAATTGGGACTTTTGTCTTTTTATTATTGAGTTTTAAGATTTCTTTATATATCACGGATATTAAACCTTTATCATATGTGTGGTTCCAAATATTTTCTCCCATTGGTAGGCTGCCTTTTCACCTTCTTGACAAAGTCCTTGGAAGCACAAAAGCATTTAATTTTGAGAAGGACTCATTTATCTATTTTTTTCTTTCGTTGCTCATTCTTTGAGTGTAAAGTCTAAGAAATCACCTCCTATCACAGCATTTTGAAGATGCTTCCCTACATTTTCTTCTGGGGGTTTTATGGTCTTGGTTTTTATATTTAGGCGTTTGATATATTTTGAGTTAATTTTTATGTCAGTTGTGAGACAGGAATCCTGTTTCATGCTTTTGGATATGGATATCCAGTTTTCCCAAAACCATTTGTTGAAGAGACTGTTCTGTCCCAGTTGAGTGGACTTGGTTGCCTTGTCAAAAATTACTATTTTTTATGTAACATTTATGTAATTTAAAGCTTCTTTAAAAATAGAGGAAAAAATCAATTACCATAGAGATGAGAGTCAATCTCTGAATTTTTCATTTGATTCCATTGATCTATGTCTATTTTTATTTGACCAATATAGTTTTTCAATATGCTTTAAAGTCACAGGTTTAAGTCCACTGACTTTGGTCTTCTTTTTAAAGACATTTTTGGCTATTCAGTGTCCTTTTCCTTTATGAATAATTTTTTAAAAAAGATTTATTTACTCATTTATTTCTCACCCTCCTCGTTGTTTTGTGCTCACTGTCTGCTCTCTTTGTATTCTTCTGTGTCTGATTGTCTTCTCTTTATGCAGCACTGGGAACTGATCCTGGGCCCTTCCGGAGTGGGAGAGAGGTGCTCAGTCTCTTGTGCCACCTCAACTCCCTGATCTGCTGCATCTCTTATTATCTCTCCTCTATGTCTTTTTTGTTGCATCATTTTGCTGCACCAGCTCTCTGCAGGGGCCAGCACTCTGTGCGGGCCAACACTCCTGTGTGGGCCAGCATTCCATGCAGGCCAGCAGTCTGCCCAGGCCAGCTCACCAGATGCGTCAGCTTGCCTTTCACCAGGAAGTCCTGGGAATCGAACCTTGGACCTCCTCTATGGTAGACAGGAGCCCAAGTACTTGAGCCACATCTGTTTCTCCCCAATTTTTTTGATAATTGACTTTTCCAGTTCTGCAGTGTAGACTGTTGGAATTTTGATTGGGATTGTGTTGAATATGTAAATCAATTTGAGTGGAATTGACATCTTAAGGATATTTAGTTTTCTGATCCACAAACATGGAATGTTGCATTTGTTTTTTCTTCTTTAATTTCTTTTAGAAATGTACTGCAGTTTTCTGCATACAGATCCTTTACATCCTTGGCTAAATTTATTCTTAGATACTTGATTCCTTTAGTTGATAGTGTAAATGGAAGTTGTATCCTGATTTCCTCCTAAGATTGTTCATTTATAGTGTATAGAAACACTAATAATTTTTGCATATTGATCTTGTATCCCAGCACATTGCTGAGTTAGTTTATTAGCTCTATTAGTTTCATGTAGATTTTTCAGGGATATCTAAATATAGAATTATGCATGTGAAAATAAAGTTTTACATATTTCTTTCCAATTTGGATCCCTTTTATTTCTTTATCTTGCCAAATTGCTCTAGCTAGAACTTTTAATACAATGTTGAATAACAGTGGTGACAGTGATCTTCCTTGTCTTGTTCCTTACCTCAAAGGGAAAACTTTCAGTCTTTCAACATTTAGTACAATGTTGGCTGAGGGATTTTAAGTGTTTTATCAAGAAAGGATTAAAAATACCATAGAGGCACACAACAGCAGATTAGAAATGGAAGAAAGAATCAGCGACAGGACAGAACAGCTGAATTTGAAAAGAAGGAACAGAGAAAAGAATGGAAAAAATGGAGCAGGGGCTCAGGGAATTGAATGATAGCACATCATGTAAAAACATATGTGTTATGGGAGTTCCAGAAGGAGAAGATAAGGGAAAAGCAGCAGAAAGAGTATTTGAGGAAATAATGGCTGAGAATTTCCCAACTCTCATGAAAGACATGGAAATACATATCCAGGAAGCAGAGTGTACTCCAATTAGAATAAATCCAAATAGACCTACTCCAAAAGACATAATATTCATAAAGCCAAATGCAAAGGTAAAGAGAAAATCCTGAAAGCAGCAAGGGAGATGTGAAATATCACATGCAAGGGACGTCCAATAAGACTTAGTGTAGATTTCTCTTTCAGAAACCTTGGAGGTGAGGCAGTAGTATGATATAATTAAAGTAATGAGAGAAAAAACTGACAGACAACAATTATTTATTGGGAAAAACTGTCCTTCCAATATGATAGTGAGTTTAAAATAATTACAGATAAACAGAAACTAAGAGAGTTCATAAATAAGAAATCCAGCTCTGCATGAAACACTAAAGGGAGTTCTGCAAGCAGAAGAGAAAAGACAAGAGAGAGAGGCTTGGAGTAGAGTGGAGAAGTGAAGACTATCAGAAAGGATATCCAAAAGGGCCAAAAGATGGACAAAAATAAGATATGACATATGAGATCCAAAGAGTAAAATCTTTGAAGTAAGTAATGCCTTTACAGTAATAATACTGAATGCTAATGAATTAAACTCCCCAATCAAAAGACATAGGTTGGTAGAATGGATAAGAAAATATGAGACTTCCATTTGCTGTCTGCAGGAGATGCATCTTAGACCCAAGGATGCAAATATGCTGAATGTGAGTTGTTGGAAAATATATATTTCATGTGAATAGTAACAAAAAGAGAGCAGGGGTTTCTGTACTGGTGTCAGAGAAAACAGCCTTTAAATGCCAAAAAAGTTATGAGATGCAGAAAGTCATTATATATTAATAAAAGGGACAATCTACCAGGAAGGAATAATAGTCATAAGTAATTTTGCAACTTACCATGATGCCCAAAAATACAGAAGACAAACTCTAGCAAAACTTAAAGGAGAAATAGATGTCTCTACAATAATATTTGGTGACTTCAATATGCAACTCATATCAACAGATAGAACAACTAGACAGAAGATCAACAAGGAAACAGAGAACTTGAACAATATAATAAGCTGGACTGGACAGACATATACAGAACATTGCACCCCAAGCCAGCAGGTTATACATTCTTAAATGCTCCTAGATCTTTCTCGAGGATTGACCACATGTTGGGCCACAAAACGAATCTCAATAAATTTAAGCAGATTGAAATTATACAAAGCACCTTCTCTGATCATAGTGGAATGAATCTGGAAATCAATAATAGGCAGGAAATAGGGAAATTCACAAATATATGGAGTCTAAAGAACACACTCCTAAACAATAAGTGGGTCAAAGAAGAAATTGCACGAGAATTTAGTAGATATCTTGAGAAAATGAAAACGAGAACACAACTTATCAAAACTTATGGATACAGTGAAGGCAGTACTGAAAGCGAAATTTATAGCCCTAAATTCCTCTGTTAATAAAGAAGAAAGAGCTCAAATCAAAGATCTAACTACCTAGAAAGGAATAGCAAACCAATGCCAAAGCAAGCAGAAAGGAAGTAATCACAAAGACTAGAGCAGAAATGAAATTGAGAAAAAAAATTAGAGAAAATCAACAAAACCGAAAGCTCATTCTTTGAGATCAATAAAATCAACAAACCCTTAGCTAGACTAACAAAGAAAAAACAGAGGAAAGATGCAAATAAATAAAATCAGGAATGAAAGGAGGGACATTATGACTTACCCCACCAAAATAAAAAGGATCATAAGAAGATATTATGGGAAACTGTATGCCAACAAATTAGACAACCTGGGTGAAATGGGCAAATTCCTAGAAATGCACAAACAACTTGCCTTGACTCTACAGGAAATACAGGAACTCAACAAACCAATCTCAAGTAAAGAGATTGAATCAGTCATTTACTTCTGCTCTAGTCTTTTTTTTTTTTTTTTTTTTTTTTTTTTTTTTTTCTGCTCTAGTCTTTGTCATTACTTTCTTTCTACCTAAAATGGAATTAGTTTGATGTTCTTTTTCTATTTCCCCCAGGTGGTACAAACACTAATGTTGAGGGCTTGAAATATTGATCTGTTTTCTTTATTAGGCACTGCGGTGGTACAAACACTAATGTTGAGGGCTTGAAATATTGATCTGTTTTCTTTATTAGGCACTGCCTATGTACTCTAGAGATACTTGCCCTTCTATTTGAGAAAGTACCAGGGCTCCCCTGGATGGGACTTTATTGTTTTGTTGTTTATTGTCTTAGTCCCTATCTACTGAGATAACACCCTATGATAAGGTTAACACATTCATATTCCATAGAAGCATGCCCCTGGTTCATCCTTCTCCACTCACCCTACCACTACCTATACCCTGCATCAGTGAGCCTCCCCTCTCATAGCTGCAAAAAAAAAAAAACAAAACATTCCCACAATTGTATTCTCAACTGCAGACCTCCATTCTGTTTCTTACTGAGTTCGTTTTTGTAGTTTCTGTGTTTCTAGGAACACACCCATTTCAACTAGGTTATCCAATTTATTGGCATGCAGTTATTTGTACTCTTTAAATATAATTGTTTTTGTTTACATAAGGTCAGTAGAAATATCCCTTTTTCCATTTTATTTTAATAATTTGCATCTTCCATTTTTGATTCATGGTCAACAAAGCTAAATGTCAGTTTTGTTCCTCTTTTCAAAGAATCAAAGTTTGGTTTAATTTATTTCTTTTTCTTTTTCTAATATTCTCTGTTTCATTTTGTTTACCCTTATCTTTATTATTTGCTTCCCTCTGCTTTCTTTGGGTTTAATTTGCTGTTCTGCTTTTAGTTTTAGTGTTGGAGTTTGGTTATTCTGTTGAGATCATCACTCCTTTCACTTCTTTTGGCCTTAATTTTAGGGCATTCATTCATTTAGTTGGTGGTATTCTATATAGCAGTCTACATATTCTATGTGGTATTAAAGTTTTTTTAAGTTAAACAGTTGCATAATGCCTGGCACAGGTCAAGTGATCAATGTATACTGTTAGTAATCCAATTACTTCTTTAAAGTACCTTCCCTCATTGAAGAAAAGGCATGCTATAAATACTATATAGTGCATAAGATGAGATCTTCTGCATTAACTGAAATTAATCTGTACAGAATTGGTAAAAAAGGTTGTTTGTAAATGTTTGGAAATGAATAACAATGTTGAAAGCATATCATAGTGTATGTAACCAGCAGAGCTATTATATAGGTATAATAGTGGTTGAAAAGGAAAGCCTAAGGATATGTATATTACTAGAAGGAAAGCTAAAAAATGTAACATGGGACTGTATAGCATAGTGAAATCTCATGTGAAATACGAATATAGGTAGCATTGCATATATGACTGTTTTTACAAAATATAAATACAAATAAACTAGAGAAACAGAAACAGAATAGCAGTTATGTATGCAGGGGACGCATAGAGAAATTGAGAGGTGATAAGTTTTGTTTGTCTGTTTTTTGTTTATCATTATTTTTATTGGAATAATGAAAATGCTCTAATAATGAATTCACAAGTCTAATAATGAATACTCTAATAAAGAATGCACTAATAATGCACAACTTGAAGGACGAATGCACAACTATGTGATTATACTAAATATTGATTGTACACTTTGGATGGATTTATGCTTTATTAATATGTTTATTAATATGTATCAATAAAATTGATTTGTTAAAATCTTAGGGTCTCTTTTAAATAAACAGACCTCCAAATATACTGCATGAAAGATGTTATGACAAGGTGGCTGATATGGCTGACCTTTACCTCCCTTAATATTTATGCTTGTGAATTTATCTCCTTTCCTATTTACATTTGGGGTTTCAATTAATCTGCAACAGGCAGACTCCTGTTATGCAGTTGTATGAATTTCAGGTCACACACAATCACTTGAACTGTTTTGTTTTATGCAATCAATTATTTACTTGAGAGTTAAAACAGAAGTTTTTTCTTTTGAGTTTCAAGTTGAATATTTACATTTGTAAAGTATTTTACCATTTAAAAAATGTTATAGAAAGGCACATTAATTCTCAAATCATTTATATGAGACAAGATTGAAATTGTGTTTTTTCAGTTTTAAAGATAAATATGAGGACAGTACAATTAATGTGCCTTGATTAGCGATTCATCCATTAGAAGAGATTAACTATACTACTAATGTTTAGATTAACTTATTCATTGGTTTAAAAGTTCATTCACCTATATTACACCATAAAAAACACATTTTTTATGGTATTATGGTATCTCTTTTTTTTAACTTTTTTATTATGGGTAAAAATCAAAATTCTCACAATACATACAAACATTTGCAAAATGATATATAAATATATATGCATATATGTGTATTTGCTTGCAAAAATGTTATATATATATATATATATTTTAAGACAGAATTAGACTCAAATAAGTCCTCCCTGCACATGGTTCACCAGTCCCTTCTATTCAAACCTATATGTGATGCTGGAGTTTTTAGGTATGGTATCTCTTTTTAAACTAATTTCAAAAGGCATGTCAGTCAAGTAGATATACTTAAAATTAAATATTTTCAAATGCAAGAAATTGTAAAAAATTAGACTGCTTCTATGTTGTGGATTAAAATAATTATCTGAATTGAATTGGTTGTTAACAAAAATAATTCATTAGTGGACTGAGAAAAATATTATTATTTTAGGCAGTACCGGGGATTGAACCCAGGACCTCATACATTGGAAGTAGACATTCAAACACTTGAGCTACATCTGCTCCCCTGAAAAAATTTATTTTAAAAAATGTAGAAATTTATTTGGAAAAATCCACTAGGATTTAGATGATTTTTTTTTCATGTAGGCAAGTGCGTCTAAAAATTTCCTTCTGGCAATGCTTTCACTGTATTGTGTAAGTTGTGATATTTTGTGTTTTCATTTTTATTTATCTCAAAGTATTTTCTAATTTTTTGGAATTTTTATTCACTGGTTATTTAGTGGGATGGTGTTGTTTAATTTCTACATATTTGTGAATTTCTCAAATTTCCTTCTTATTGATTTTTTCTTTTTTAAAATTTTTTGAAGTATATCACTCATTCATAAACATACATAAGCAATAAGTGTATAGTAATAGTCATGAACTCAAAAAACACAATATACATAAAGTCATTCAGGGCTCTCATAACTCACCCAACCACCAATACCTTGATTGTTGTGAAACATTTTTAACTAATGATGAAAGAGAATCCTCAAAATATTGCTAATAATCAATATAAACTTTATTTTTTAGAGAAGTTGTAGATTTACAGAAACATTACACAGAAAGTACAGGGAATTCCTGTATACTCCCTCCCACACACCCATACATAATTTCCCCTATTATTAACATCTTATATTAGTGTGGTATACATTTGTTAGAATTGATGAACCAATTTTGAAACATTGCTACTAACCAAAGTCTATAGCTTCCATTGTGGTTTTAAATTTTGTGCTGTATAGTTTTATAGGCTTTGACAAATGTATAATGTCATGTGACATCATTGCAGTATCATATTAAACAATTTCACTGCCCTAAAATGCCCATATGTTCCTCCTATTCATCCCTCTCCCTCCCTTCTTATCCCCTGGCAATGACTATCTTTATATCAATGTTACAGGTTCTTCTATTAACACAAGGTAATAACTACAATATCAATAAATCTACTTTTGTCCATTGTTTAATTTCATTCCATTGAAGTCAGAGAACATACATTGTGCAACTTCAATCCATTGAAACTTTTTGAGATTGTTTTATGGCCTAACTTATGGCCTACCATTGAGAATGTTGCATATGTCTGAGCTGAATGTGTATTCTGCCATTTTTCAGTGATGTAGTCTATAGATATGTTAGATTTGTTTTGGTGTTGTTCAAATTTTCTGTTTTCTTGCTGTTCCTCTGCCTAGTTTTCTATCCTTTATTGAAATAGTATATGGAATTCTCCAACTACTCTTGTTGAATTGTCTATTCCTCCCTTCAATTCTTTTAGTTTTTGCTTTGTGAATATTTGGGCTCTATATTTATGTTCTTATATATTTATAATCTTCATGATGGATTGACTCTTTCATCATTAACAAATGTCCTTATTTTTCCCTTGCAACAATGTTTGTCTTAAATTATTTTTTCTGAATGTCAGCATATCAACTCCAGCTCTCTTTTTATTGCTGTTTGATTTCTATTCTTTTTTCCATTTATTTACTTTCAAACTTTTGATATCTTTGATACTAATTTGTGTTTCATGTAGACTTCATACACTTGGATCATTTTACCCTTGTTTTAGTATAAATTCTGATGATGTTTATATTTAATTTCAGTTATGTGCTCTCTAGATATGTTAGATTTATTTGTTTCAGATTGTTTCGCAGTGTTTAATCTATTTTATTTTAATATATTTACTGATCAAGTTTGGTTTACATTTTCCACTTTTCTTTTCATTTTCATTTGTATCTTTGTCTCCTCCATTCTTCAATTACCCCTTTCTTTTGAGTTAAATACTTAATTCCTAAGACATCACTTGAAATACATTGTCAAATCTTTTATTATAGATATTTATTTATTTTCTTAGTCATTTTCCAGGTGTATATAATAAATATTTTAATTTATAGCAATATAGTTTGCATTAATACCAGTTTGGCATCATATTTCAAAACTTTGCTTCCATAAAATTCCATTCTTCTACCTTTTTAAGCTCTTATTGTTACAAATTACATATAAATTGCTTACCCATCAACACAGAATTTTATGTATTGCATTAAGCAATTGTCTTTTAAAGCAAATGGGAGAAAAATAATTAAAACAAAAATAAATTTATGCAGTCTTTTTATATTTGCCTATTTACTTACCTTTATCAGAACTCTATTTCTTCATATAAACTGGAGTCAAATTTTGCAAAATATGTAGCCTACATCTTTTTCTGATATGAAAAAAAAATTTTTTTAATTTATTTATTTTTTATTGTGGGTAAAAATCAAAATTTTCACAATACATACCACTATTTGTAAAATGATACATAAATATATATGCATATATGTGCATTTGCTTACAAAAATGTTATTTATATATATATAAATATATTTTAAGAGGTGCTGGGAGGTGTGGGAGGTGGGCAACATGTGAATCCCAGGGGTTCCGTGTAATATTTTCGGTAATCTGATATGAAAATTTAACTTTGATTTAATGCTTATTTGCCAGGCTCTTGGCTAGGTCTTGACTTATATTCTTCCATGTACATAAGGGTAGAATTTATTAAAAGGGAGTTGCATTTTTTCAGTAATTTTTTCTTTATTTTTAAAGAAGCTTTAGATTACATAAATATTACATTGAAAATATAGGGGATTTCCGTATAACCCACCCATACCCCTCCCACATTGACCTCCATTAACAATATCTTTCATTAGTGTGGTATATTTGTTACAATTGATGAACACATTTTAAAGCATCGCTACTACACATGGTCTGTAGTTTACATTAGTAAACCACACCACACAATTTTATAGATTTTGACAAAATGTATTTTGGCCTGTATCCATCATTGCAATATCATGCAGAACAATTCCAAAGTCTCAAAAATGCCCCATGTTACACCTATTCTTCCCTCTCCCTCCCCTCAGAAACTCTGGTGACTACTGTCTTTATTATTATACTAGATAACAATAAGTTGACTTTAGTCCATAGCTGCAGTCACACCTTATGTTTGTTCTTTCCTCAATCTTGAGGATTTGGGGATTGTGATGCCCACTCTGCTTCTGACTGAGAGGCAGTTTAGGTCCCATGGGGCAGCTGGAAGTAACTGTATTGCTTGCAGTCATAGACACTCTCTTCTTCCTAGGATCGTCATTGTCCATCATCATACTTTTGTTACTTGTCCTGGGTGAGTCCATGCAGCCTAAAATTTTAAGCAAAAGTAAATGTGAGACAACCAGCAAGCTAGCAGCAGAGTAAGGGGCTCCTAGAGTCAGCTTGTGCTACAGGGCAGTTAGTAATCACCCAGAGCTATCTAAAGCACCTGTTTTGTGGCTCCAGGAGACCAGAAGAGCATCCTGCAACATCCTTGAAAGAATGGAATGAGGAGACTGCCCATCTGCAGATTAGATTCATAAGTAGAGCACTCCATGCCCTGGAGGCTGGTGCCCATCCTCCACTGGCAGCCAAGCTGCCTCTGGAGCTGTTCCATGGTTGGAATTGGAAGTTCCATTTCCCAAAAATGGGTGAGAAAGAGAAATCGGGCACCAACTTTAGCTACTGATTAGTACACTTGGTGGGCTAAAGTATAATCCTAAGAACAGCTTAATTGTGAACCTGTCAGAAAATCAGAAAGAGGCCAGTAGATGCCATTTTAACTGCCTTCAGCATGAGGGGAAGCAGCATGGACTGAAAATCACAGTGCTGGTAGGGACCGTATTCTTTCCATCCAGATCAAATTGCAGCTCTAGTCTAAGCCCCAGCCCCACCTCTGGCAGGGAAGAAGCTGGGGTGGGGGGGGGAACCTGCTCCAGACTCGCTGGGAAATAAAGGCCATGTTTCAGAGGTCTGTGATCATCCTACTATGAAAGTCATAATGTGTTGTAACAGTGGGTGGAGACCAACATAATGAGTGGGAAGGAGTTGGACTCCCAACTTTGGGAGGACCGATTTGTTTAGAAATAGAAAGGCAGGAGTCTCTCAAGAGCAAGGGCGGTTCCTAATAGGGGAGGACAAACCAGTGTGTCAAGACCTCTTGTTGCATGTAACTATGAATCTTGTCATCTGAGTCAAGCCAGGAGGTTGTTGAGGGCCTCAGGAGGATGGGATTGGAGGAATAGAATAGATCAAATGGGGTATTTAGTGGTCAGTGGCAATGTTCTTCATTAACATACAGTGATGGACACAGGACATGGTAAAAAACATCAAAATTTATAAAAGTGTATGGTCTAAAATGTAAACCATAGTATAAACCTTTGACAATGTTTAGTAGCTATGTTTCACTATTTGTATATCAGTTATAACAATGCTACCATTCACAAATAAAAAGGTATTAATATGGGGGGGGGGAGATAGGGGGAGGATGTTGGGTATAAGAGAGTCTCCTGTATTCTGTGTGTGACTTTGCTGTGACCTAAAACTTATTTGAAAACAAAATGAAAAATAGTGAGACACTGGGGAATAAGAAGGGGAAGGTGCCACGGTACAGACTAGACACCAGATATTGCAGTGATGAAAGGCAAAATGTCAAAAAAAAATTTAATAGTTTTCATTTTTTTTAATATCCCAATCTTTTAATTTAATTTTAGTTTTAGTTTTTTTAAATTTTTATGTATTTTATCTCTTACATTTAAACTGATCATTATCATTTCATTTTCCTATTAATTGTATTCAGCTATTGTAATGGCTTCATCTTTGAAGAAGCTTTGGATCACAGAAGGGTTATAACTGGGGCAGGGGAGGATCATTGGTGTGGGGTGTCAGGGATGGGAGATGCATGGGAGGAAGTTCACTTGAGCATATGTAAGGTATATAAAAATATTCAAATATTCACGGGGCATTGTCACAATGGGTGGAGAATCGTTCAATAAATGAGAGAATACTGAATTCCCATCCCGGAGAGCTCTGCCACATTCTTTAAGGGGGCAGAAACAGTTCCCCAAGTGCAGGAGCAGTGACTGGCGAAGGAGGATGATACACTGATGGGCTCTTGATATTGATGACTAGACTTATGAGCCTTTGCTCTTGAAATTGAAACAGCCTATTGTTATGGGGTGCCTAAGTGTTGCCTCCTGAAAGCCTCCATGTTGCTCAAATGTGTCCTCTCTCTAAGCCAAACTCAGCATATGAATGCATTACCTTCCTCCCAGTGAGGGACATGATTCCCGAGGATGAGCTTCCCTAGCACCGAGGGATTGCTGCCAAGTGCCAACTGGAAAAAGACCTTGAATAAAAGGGGCCAAAAGTAAAGGCAAATGAGTTTATATTGCTAAGAGACTTCAAAATGTGTCGGGAAGTCATCCCAAGGATAACACTTACGCACATCTCAGTAGGATCTCATAGAATTCCAAAGTGGATATCACCCCAAATAGGGGGTTCCTGAGAGCTCTGGAGACACCCAGGCCCTATGTCAGGGCAGATAGCTCTGGAGCTTGGTGCCTTGCCAGTGGGCCCTACTTTGGAGTTTGTGCTCCTGAGAGTGACAGAGTTGGAATCAACTTGTCTTCCCTGCACATAGCTCATCTGTCCCTTCTATTCAAACCTATGCTGGAGTTTGTAGGTGTATGTCCAGAGACTTGAGTCTTTCAGCTGTCCATGTGCCATCTGGGCCCGGAACCTCGGTGGAGCAGCAACTCCTACTCTACAGCTCATTGGATTCACCCAGGACAACTGGCGAGGAGATGATGGACAATGGCCATCCCAGGGAATGGAGAGAGTTTGCAGCTGCAGGCAGGATAATCCCATCCATCTTCCCCACGGGATATAAGCCTCCTCTCAGTTGGAGGTAGAGTGGGCATCATCATCCCAGACTCCTCAGGATGGGGGGAAGAGCTAGCGACTAGAGTGGCCTTGCTAGTATTCTACTATAGATATATTGTGATTCAAGCAATGGAAGAAATTACAACACTGATGTGGAGCCAGTGGCCACTGGAGGCTCTGGGGTCAGGGAGAGGGAAAAGCAGTTGTAATACAAGGGCTTTTTTGGGACTTGGGAATTGTCCTGAGTGACATTACAATGACAGATTTAGTCCATTTTATATCATCATATAACATGCAGAACTGTATGGGAGAGAGTGTGGTCTACAATGTCAACTATGGTCCAAGCTTTAATGGCAAAGCACCATGATGTGTTTATCAATTGCAATTAATGTGCCATACTAATGAAGGATGTTTATGTGGGAGGTTGTGGGAGGTATGGGAGGTGGGGCATATATGAATCCCTATAATTTTTATGTAACATTTATATAATCAAAGTATCTTTTTAAAAAAAATTAAAAAATTTAAAAAAAATAAAGATCCCTAATACAGCTTGAAAAAAGAAAGTTCATTGTAAATGTTAAAAAAGAAAAGAAAAGAAAAGAAAAGAAAAGCAAGCACAAGCCGCCTCAAAAGCTATTCTGTTGCTGGAATTGGAAGCTCCATTTCCCAAAAATGGGAGGAAGAGATGGTTGGCCAACGATTTCAGCTAATGATTAGTAAATTTGGCTGGCTAAAGTATAACCCTAAGAACAGCTAAAGTTTGAACCTGTCCAAGTCAGAAAGAGGCTGGTAGCTGCCATTTTGACTCTGCCTCTGGCATGGGGGGAAGCCAGGCTGACTGAAAAATCACAGTGATGGTAGAGACAGGTTTCATGCACCAAGATCAGCCTGCAGCCCTAGCCTAGGCTTAAGCCCTACCTCTAGCAGGGAGGAAGCTGGCAGGCCCTGCACCAGCCTCTCTGGGTAACTGCAGGTACATTCAGCTGGCACAGACTGAATAGTCAGAAGTCTCCCAGGGCAACTGCATTCGTTTTGGACATGCACAACATAGATTTCTGACCACACCTGCAGCTCCAACCCGATCCCAGGCAAGGGAGAAAGAAGCATGAAACTTCATAAATCTCTCTGGGCAACTACAGTCTAAGCCTGCATGACTTGGATTATTACACACGGCAGTGGCTTTGTCCATACCCCTGGCAAAGGAGAAAGTTGGAAGAAGTTTCATTTGTCATTTGTCCCTGGATCAATGAGGGCAGCTTGAGGCTCCACAGTTTATCAAACCAACTGCATCCTTGGCTCTTACTACACAACCAGCAAGGAGGAAAGGGCAAGAAGCCATAAACTAAAGAGAGAAACTGTACACAGAACAAATACTCTAGTAAGCCAGATGCCAAGACACAAAGAAAAAATTACAACCCACACCAAGAAACTGGAAGATATGACCCACTTAAAGGAACAAAATAAACCTCCAGATGACATAAAGGAGTTGAGATAACTAATCATACATGTTCAAACAAATCTCCTTAATAAATTCAATGCAATAGCAAAAGAGATTAAGGATATTAAGTAAACATTGGATGAGCACAAAGAAGAATTTGAAAGCATACATAGAAAAATAGCAGATCTCATGGGAATGAAAGGTGGAATAAATGAAATTTAAAATACACTGGAATCATATAATAGCAGATTTGAGGAGGCAGATGAAATGATTGGTGCATTTGAAGAAATGGCCTCTGAAAGTGAACATACAAAAGAACAGATGATGAAATGAATGGAAAAAACAACAAAGGTCTCAGGAAACTAAACAGAAGCAAGAGACATGCAAACATATATTTCACGGGTGTACCAGAAGGAGAAGAGAAGGGAATAGGGGCAGAAGGAATATTTGAAGAAATAATGGTAGAAAATTTTGCAACCTTATGAAGGACATAGATATCCATATCCAAGAAGCACAGTGTATTAGTCAGGGTTCTCTCGGGAAACAGAATCAGCAGGAGATATCTGTGAATAATATGGAACTCTAAAAGAGTCTCTCACGCGACCGTGGGGACTCACAAGTCCAGGTTCCTCAGGCAAGCTGCAAACCAGGGGCTCCGATGAAAGCCCGATGAAAGGTCGTTGATGAGTCTCTGGGAGAAGTTGCCTGTCCAACGACGAGCTGGGAAATTCTCCCTGAATGTTGAAATCACTTCCACTTTTAAGTCATTCAACTGACTGGGTAAAAGCACCACCCATTGATAATGTAATCTCCCTGATTGATGCAGATGTAATCAGCCATCCACGCAGTAAACTCACTGGTGATTGAAGTCCATAAATGCTCTTGTATTACAATTAGCTCAGTGCTTGCTGGAACAAACACCTGGACACAACTACTTGGCCGAGTTGACACATTAGCCTAACCATCACACACAGCATACTCCCATCTGAATAAATCCAAATAGACCAACTCTGAGACATATACTAATCAGAATGTCAAATGCCAAATACAAAGACAAAATTCTGAAAGCATCAAGAGAAAAGCAATGCATAAAATATAAGGTATACCCAATAAGATTAACTGCCAATTTCTCATCAGAAATCATGGAGGCAAGAACACAGTGGTATAATATATTTAAGATATTGCAAGAGAAAAACTTGCAGCCAATAGTCTTATATCCAGCAAGATTGTTTTTCAAAAGTGAGGATGAATTTAGAATACTCACAGATAAACAGAAACTGAGAGAGTTTGTAAACAAGAGACCAGTTTTGCAGGATATACTAAAGGGTGTGTTACAGATCAAAAGGAAAGATAGGAGACAGAGGCCTAGAAGAGTCTAGAAATGAAGATTATATCAATAAAATAACTAAAATTGTCAAAATAAAATATAATAGATAAAACCTAAATATTCAGGAATAAATTTAACCAATGATGTAAAGTACTTGTATTCAGAAAACTACAACTCATTGTTAAAAGAAATAAAAAAAGACCTAAATAATTGCAAGACTTCCCATGCTCACATATTGGAAGATTAAATATAATAAAGATGTCAATTCCACTCAAATTGATATACAGATTCAACGCAATTTTGATGAAAATTCTACCAGCAATTTAAAAATAAATGGAAAACATGATTATCAAATTTATTTGGAAGGGTAAGGGGTCCTGAATAGGCAGAAACATCTTAAAAAAGAAAAGAAAAGTTGGAGGACACTCCTTTCTGGACTTTAAATCATATTTCCTAGCTACAGTGGTATAAAACATCATGGTAGTGGCATAAAAACAGACACATAGACCAATGGAACCGAATTGATGATTCAGAAACAGACCCTCACATTTATGGTCAAGTGATTTTTGATTAGCCTGTCAAATCCACCCAGATCGGGCAGTGCAGTCCATTCAACAAATGGTGCTGAAAGAACCGGATATCTATAGCCAAAGAAGGAAAGAGGACCCTTATCTCACACCTTATATAAAAATTAACTCAAAATGAATAAAAAAACTAAATATAAAAGCAAAAACCATAAATCTTCTAGACAAAAATGTAGGAAAATATCTTCAAGACCTGGTGGTTGGTGGTGGATTCTTAAAGGAGATAAGAGGAGGACTGAGATGGACTACTGATACTTAAAGTATGTAGAAATTTTAATTAGCTTTACTGCAAAAGTGTGGAAATGTACAGAGTTGGTGGTAAAATATTATAGTGAGTAATAGCTGGTTTATAAATGGGAATGTGGTTGAAAATGGCTATTCTAGGGATGTAAATGCCAATTGACAGAAAGCTAGAGAATAATCTAGGGACTGAATAATACAGTAAACCCATAGATGGATGAGAATTGTGGTTGATGGTACAGATGCAAAAGTGTCCTTTGTGAGCTAGAGCAGATGTGCATCACTATTGCAGGGTGGTGGTAATGTGGAGAAACATGGGAAAAATACAACTGGAATGACCTATGAACTGTGGTTAACAGTAATAATGTAATATTCAGGCATCTATGCCAAAGAGGTGCTGTGTTGATAATGAGGGAGTATGGAAAAAGTATGCCAAATGTATGCTATGGACCTAGTAATAACCTGATGATATTGTCTCATAATCTGTAACAAATGTTCCACCATGGTGTGGTGCTGTTAGAGGGGTGTTGTTTAGGAATTCAGCACATTTGCATGATTGTTTTTTAAGTGTACAACTTCTGTCATAAAAATATATTTAAAAATGTAAAATAGGGTGGGTTGGGGGTAAAATACACCAACTGTAAGATAAGGACTATAATTAGTAGGAAGATTTTGACAATATTCTTTCATAATTTGTAACAAATGTCTCACAACAACACAAGATGTTGGCGGTGGATTGATGTATGTGACCCCTGTATGATCTTATGCATGTTTGCTTTGTAAGTTCATAGCTTTACTATACACTTATTATGTATGTTCATGTATAAATGATATAATAATAATAGGGTGAGTTGGGGGAATATTTTGGTTATTAGTAAGATTTTCAGGATGCTCTTTGATCATTAGTTAAAAATGTTTCACAACAATGCAAGATATTGTTGGTAGGGTGAGATATGAGAGCCCTGTATGATGTTATGTATGTTTGTTTTGTAAGTTCACAATATTACTATATATTTATTGTTTATATATGTTTATGTATGAGTGATATACTTCAATAAATAAAAAAAGTAAAAGTAAATGTGGTAGAAAGTATGACATTATAGCTCTATATATGGATGTATACATATTAGTGTAAAAAGCTGCTCCTCTTTCCCCTAGTTTCATCTTATTTTTTGAGTTGAATTTTTATTTCCTTCAAAATAAATTGAAAAAGAAAAATGCTCCTAAATTAAAACCAGAGTAATTATACTGAGGAGGAGCAAACTTTTGGCTTCAATTCAGAAATCTTGACATGGCTCTTTTCTATCCCCATGGGCTATTTGTAATCTCCTTCCCAGGGTATATTGACTATGTTGACAAATTCAGATTATATAATACACTCTTAGTTTTTCTTAGTTTAAATATATACATTTATGATAAAATAATACTTTGGTAAAGAATTAAATGAACATTCCTGTATTGAGGGTGGTAAAGGTGTGAGTGGTGGGCTATATCTTACATTGATCTACCAAGTGCCTGAAAATACTTGGTTGTTGTTGTTTCCTTTTAAAAATAAGAGTGACAAAATTAAAGATTTAACATTTACCATATAGTCATTTCTGGAAGCCCAGTCTCAACTATTTGTAAATTTTTATTCCTTCTTCTTCTCCCCAACTACTAACATATCCTTTTAGGTACCCACTCTATTTTGAAAGGAAATTTCCATTCAGTCTGCATGGTATCATCATTTTTGTTTTTTACAAATGAGATACATATTTACTGAGGAAACAATGATTTAATATCTTTCCTGTAGCTGAATTTCACCTACTAGAGCACAAGCTGAAGGCAATTAAAGATTCAATCATTAACACAATACATAGGGTGCTTATTCTACAACTGGAAAGTTGTTGAAGCTTATGATATGTGACCATAAATGAAAGTGCTATTCAAAATTAATTTTTTTCAGTGATAATAACCTCTTAAGCAATAATATAACAATGGTGTGTGGCTCAGAAGAGCCACAAAGGTGAATTTTGTGGATATATCATCTTACACCATTAGAAATAATGTGTATTCCTGAAGGTAGGCAATGAGGCAAGACTTCAACTTTCCTATGTCTTCTTCAACTTAGTAGACAGTAGTTGGATATCTGCCATGCTTATGACATCTATCAACAGCCCATAACATTCTATATTTCAGTATCTGGAAAGTTTGTAATGGAAATAATTTCATCCTTGTCCATTGTAACCAAACCATATTCTTCAACTGAGGATGAACATCTTAACAACTTGAAGAAATGCAGAATTGCTGAACACTAATTTTACCTCTTTCTCTGAAATGGACTCTGGTGTCTGGGGCATGCACTGCAATAATTTGGCAGTCTAATTATTTTAAAAAGCAGCATCTTTATTTGATTTTGTTAATTTTTATTTTGAAATACTTTCAAATTAACAGTGCAGTTAAAAATAATATGAATCCCATATAGAAAATTCCAACATACCACTATTTCCCAGGATATCCAGATCCCTCAATTTTGACATTTTGCTTCATTTACCATATCATTCTATCTATCTGTCTTTTTGTCTATCAATGCATTTCCTGAACACTGGCAAGTGGGTTGTATACATCATGGTCTTTGAGGACATAATACTGGGATGTACAATTCCTAAGAATGAAGATATTCACTTTATAAACCCCTTAATTGTCATTATCAATTTCAAGAAATTTAACATTGATATAATGCTTATAATCTATATTACAATTTTTTCATATATCCCAGTAACATCTTTTCGGGACTTTTCTCCCTCCTTGTTAGACCTATTTCAGGGTCATGTATTGCATTTAATTGTCATTGTGTCTTCAGTTGCTTTTCCTTGTTTTTAAAATTGTGGGAACATATATATAACCCAAACTTACCCTTCTCAACCACTCCTGAGCATACAAGTCAGTGGAATTAATCACATTCAAAATGTTGTGCATTGACATAAGCCAGACACAAAAGGGCAAATATGGTCTTACTAAAATGAACTAATTACAATGAGCAAACTCATGGAGTTAAAATCTAGAGTATAGGCTACCAGCAGATAGCATAAGGGTAGAGAATGGGGAAATAATTCTTAATTTATGCAGAATTTTAAATAAGGTTTATTGTAAATGTTTGGAAATGGATTAAGATGATGTTAGCACATTATTGTGGTGTAATTAACAGCCCTGAATTATGGGTGTGATTGTGGTTGAAATGGGAAGTTTAGGGTTGTGTATATCACTAGAAGGAAAGCCAGAGGATTAAAACTTGGGTCTATTTAACACAGTGAACCATGTTGTGGATGATGACTGTTGTTTGTATAAATATATGAATACTCCAACATGAGCTAAAACAAATATATGATGCTATTATTAGGTGTTAATATTAGGGTGGTATATGTATAAAATACACCTACTACACACTATGGACTATACTGATCAGTAATATTGTAATATTCTTTCATCAGTTGTAACAAAGATATAACAATGCTAAACATAAAAAATAAGGAGGTATAAGGAGTATGGGCTTTTTCTTTTTAGAGCATTGGAAATGTTCAAAAAATTTAATATTGTAGAAACCTGACCATCTTCCATCACTGAAAATTTCACATCTTACCAAACAAAGCCCCTGCACCCATTATACATTGACTGTCCATTCTCCCTACTCCCCACTTCTGGTAGCCAATACTCTAAATTCTGTCTTTATTAGCTTGCATGTTCCCCTATATTTCCTTTGTGAAATGGAGTTTAAATTTAAAATCCTAAATCTATAAGCCTGTTTGCATTGATACGTACTTAATTTTAATTGTATTAAAAAACTCTATTGCTATACTCCTCCATCACTCTACCTTCAGGTAGTTCTTGTCACAAATTACATATTTTTACATTAAGAGTCCTAAACTCTTACATTACATTTTACATATTTACATATTTCCCTTTCAGATCCTACAGGAAGTAAAAAGTGAAGTTACAAACAAAAAATACAACAGTACTGGCATTTATATTTATCCATTTTTTTTAATGCTTACCAGAGGTTTTCATTTCTTCATGTGACTTTGATCTTTCTTTCTTCTTTCCTTTCAACCTCTGAACTCTCTTTAGAATGTATTATAGGGCCCATCTAGTGGTGACAACTCCTTCAGCTTTTATCTACAGATGTTTTAATATCCCTCAGTTTGAAAAATACTTTTGATAGATATAAAACTGTTGGTTGGCAGGTTTTTTGCTTTCAGCACTTTAAATGTGTCATCCCACTGCCTTTTTTGCGTCAATGGTTTCCAATGAGAAATTGGCATTTAATCTTATTAAGGTTTCCTTGTACGTGACTTGTTGCTTCTCCCTTGCTGCTTTCAGAATTCTCCCTTCATCTTTTTTATTTGACAGTTTGATTAAAACATGTCATGTTGTTGGTCTATTTGGGTTTGTCCTGTTTGGAGTTCTTTGAGGGTCTTGGGTGTATTTATTCATGTCTTTTGTTAAATTGAAGTTTTTAGCAATTATTTATTTGATGAATATTCTTTCTACCTCTTTTTCTCTTTCTTTTCCTTTCGGTATTCCCACACATTACTTAGGTTTTCTTCACTTTTCTTCATTCTTTCTTCTTTCTGCTCATCAGACTGGATGAATTGAATTGTGTTATATTCAAGTTCACTGATTCTTTCTTCTGCCAGCTCTAGTATGCTGGTGAACCCTTATCATGAATTTTTAATATATTTTACTGTTGTCTTCAGCTCTGTTTGTTTCCTTTACACAAGTTCCATCTCTCTACTGATAATATATTTGTGTTCATCAATCATTTTCCTGATTTCCTGTAGTTCTTTGTGCATATTTTCCTATAGCTCTTTGAGCATATTTAGGACCAATTTTTTTTTCTTGTTGATAGATTACCGCTTTTATTAATATTTAATGCCCTTCTTTTTCTCTTACAATAGTTTAGCATTTAAAGCCTCTTTTGTCTGATACTAGTATAGCTACTTCTGCCCTTTTTTTTTTAATTTATTTTTATTGTGGGTAAAAATCAAAATTCTCACAATACATACAAACATTTGCAAAATGATATATAAATATATATGCATATATGTGTATTTGCTTACAAAAATGTTATATATATATATATATATATATATACATATATTTTAAGAGGTGCTTAGATTACCCAAAATATTACACAGAACCCACTGGGATTCCCATGTTGCCCACCTCCCACACCTCCCACCACATCCCACACAAACATCTGCCACAAGTGTGGCCCACCACCCTCAATGAACTTACACATCCTGGAGCCTTGCCACCAACCATAGACCACAGTTCACACTGTAGACCACACTCTCTCCCACTCAGTTCTGAATGGTGTGTGCTGATTTAAAATGGCCTACATCCGTTGCCACAACAGTACTCAGGACAACCTCCAACTCCCAAAGAAGCCCCTGTATTTCAACTGCTCATCCCCTCCCTACCCCAAAAGTGTCAAGTGGCCACTGGCTCCACCTCATTGTTATAATTTCTTGCATTGCTAGAATCACCATATGTGAGCAAGAGAATACCATCAAGTCCACTCTAGTCCATATTTCTTCCCCCAATCCTGAGGGGACTGGGATGGTGATGTCCACTCCAACTCCAAGTGAGAGAGGGCTTATATCCCATGAATATGGTGGGTGGGATGATCCTGCCTGCAGATGCAGGCCCTCTCCATTCCCTGGGATGGCCATTGCCCATCGTTGTCTCCTCACCAGGTGACTTGGATGATAAGACCAATTTTTAAAATTCTTTGTTATATCTCAGGGTTTTTCCTCTTCATTGATGGTTTTGAATGCTTTCATTTTCTCCTTTTCTTGGTCCATCACTTCATGTTTCTTTGTATTTATGGTAATATTTCCTAAAAGCTGTACATTTTTGTATTTTAATGTGGTAATAGTGGAATTTAGACATGCATTTGTTCCTTAAGCTTTTAAGTGGTTAGTGTTATGGAAGATCACACTTTGAATGCCAGGAGCTAACAAAAAAAGCATGAAAAAATAAAACCCTTTTCACAGTCTTTGCAGATTGTCCTGTGTTTTGTGCCTCTTTAGAGTTTATCCGTATTATGAGTTTAGATAATATCTTTAGGCTAAAGCCTCCCTGATACCTTCTGCATTTGAGTCTTGTTTTGGGCATGCATGTTTGGCCCAGGAATTCCTCATTTAAATGTACACAAAAGGCCTCTTTTTCCTCATGGTCCACAGCACTGTTCTGTATGTCCTACCTATCCAGTAATCCGTTGCCCAAAGCATCCATAACTTTACTGCTCTCCCACAGTGTTCTGTATGAGTGCTGGTCCAATTCCTCAGGACTCCATTGGAATTATTGGGTCAGATATACATGCTACCAGAATCTGTTCCTTCCAAGACTTGGACCAGGGCACCACATTGTAAGTATGGGCTGGTTTTGCCTCTGGCCAGTGAAGTGGTGCTGGAGAGGTCAGCATGAACTCTTCTTCAAATTTTCCTTTCTCTTGTTTTGACACTTATCCTGTTACTGTAATCCTTTAACACTTTCCTGGAGATTTCATTAAAGATGTTTCTGTCAGATCTTGCTTGTTTTACAAAGCTTCTGTTGAAAACCAATTATAAAACTTATTTGGAAGGATAAGGGGCTCAGAATAGCCAAAAAATTCTTGAAGAAGAAAAACAAAGTTGAAGGAATCATGCCACCTGACTCTAAAACATATTGCAAAGCTACAATGGTCACAACTGCCTGGTATTGGCACAAGAGGAGGCATACTGATGAATGGAACTGAATTGAGAGTTCAGATATAGAACCTCACATCTACAGCCAATTGATATTCAACAAGGCCACTAAGCCCACTCAGCTGGGACAGAATAGTCTCTTCAACAAATCGTGCTGGGAAAACAGGATATCCTTATCTAAAAGAATGAATGAGGATCCCTTTCTTATTCCCTACCTCAAGATGGATCAGGAACCTCAGTATAAGACCCAGGACCATAAAACTGGAAGATAATGTAGAGGAGCATCTACAAGATATTTTAAATTATTTTTTTTTAATTTTAAAGAAGCCTTAAATTACATAAATGTTACATAAAACATATAAGGGATTCCCATATGCCACACTCCTTCCCCCTCCCACAATTTCCCACATCAACAACATCCATTATTAGTGTTCTACATTTGTTACAATTGATGAACACATGTTGAAGCATTGATACTAATGATAGATTACAGTTTGCATTTTAATTTACACTCTGTCCCACACAATTTTGTAGGTTATGACAAAATATATAATGGCCAGTATCCTTCACTACAATGCCATGCAGGACAACCCCAATATCCCAAAAATGCCCACATATTACACCTATTCTTCCCTCTCCCATTCCTCAGAATCTCTGTAAGCCACTGCCTTTATATTAGTGATGAATTCTTCCATTGCTAGTATAATAAGACTATAATAGAATAATAATAAGTCTAATTTAGTCCATTGTTCATTCCCCAATATTGAGGGTTTTGGGATGGTGATGTTCACTCTGCTTCTAACTGAGAAGGAGCTTAGATTCCATGCAGCAGATGGATGTAACTATATTGCTTGCAGTTATAGACACGCTCTATTCATTTGGATGGATGTTATCCATCATCTTCTCCTTGTTAGTTGTCCTGGGTGAATCCAATGAACTGGAGAGTAGGTGTTGCAACTCTGCTGAAATTCAGGCCTCAACTGGCACATGGATAGACCAAAGATTTAAGTCTCTGGGAAATATATTTTTCAAGCATAGTGCTAATTATGGGCTCAAATAAAAGGGGTAGAAGAGCCATGTGTAGAAAACTTATAAATGAGTCTAACTCTGTTACACTGGGGAGCATAAATTCCAAAGTAAGGCCCACTGACAGGCTGCCAAATTGCTGAGTTATCTGCCCTGACTATAGTTTCTGGATTTCTCTAGAACCCCAGGAACCCCACTATTTCAGGCACGGTTTACTGTGGCAATCAATGAGATTCTGCTGAGACTTGCATAAGCGTAACCTCTGGAATGACCTCCTGACTCACTTTGAAATCTCTTAGCAATGAAAACTCATTTGTATTTACCATTTCCCCTTTTTTCCAAGGACTTTTTCCAGATGCATTGCTAGGTAGTAATCCCTTTGTGCCAGGAAGACTCATCCCCGGTAGTCAAGTCCCATGCTGGGGGGAAGATAGTACATTTATATGCTGAGTTTGACTTAGAGAGAGGCCACATTTGAGCAACAAGGAAGCTTTCAGGTGCTAACTCAGGCAATGTATAATACCAGGCTACGTTTCAATTTGACAAGAAAAGTTTTGTAAGTACAATCATCAATATCAATGACCTGGCATAATGGGTCTGTCGTCCTTCACTAGACATTGGCCTTGTACTCAGGGGATTCTTGCTGTCCTATTAGAAGATGTAGCAGAACTCCCCAGGATGGGAATTCAATATTTTTTCACTTTTGTAGATCTCCACCCACTGATACAATGCCCCATGAACATTTGAACATATTCATATGCTTTATAGGCATGCCTTAGGTGAACTTCTTCCCATGCATCCCACCATCACTGACACCCTGCACAGTGATCCTCTCCTGCCACTGTTGTGATACTTCTGTGATCCAAAATATCTCCAAAATGGCCTACAAGATGTGTAAGTCCATTGAGAGTGGTGGGCCACACTTGGGTGAGATGTTTGTGTGGGATGTGGTGGGAGGTGTGGGAGGTGGGCAACATGGGAATCCCAGTGGGTTCCGTGTAATACTTTAGGTAATCTAAGCACCTCTTAAAATATATTTATATATATGTAAATAACATTTTTGTAAGCAAATGCACATATATGCATATATATTTATATATCATTTTACAAATATTGGTATGTATTGTGAAAATTTTTGATTTTTACCCACAATACAAAATAAATAAATTTTTAAAAATATCTCCAAAAATGAAGCCAACAAAATAACTAAATAAAATTAATAAGAAAATGAAATAAACTAAAAAATAACCAATAAAATACAAAAAAAATAAAAATTGAAATAAAACTATAAAAAATGTTTAGACATTAATAACATTTTACATATGGATGGTACACGTGTTACAATTTATGTACAAATATTGAAGCATTGCTAGTAACCCTGGTCACTGGTTTACATTATGGTTTGCATTTTGGATTGTACACTTTTATAGGTTTTGATGAAATTTGAAGTGGCTTGTATCCATTATTGCAAGATCATGCTGAACAATTCTAATGCCCTAAAATTGCCCTATGCTCCATCTGTTCTATTCTTCCCTCCCCCCCCCCCACCCGCCTTGGAAACCTATGGTAATCACTAAGTTTCCATTTTTGAAGAATAAGATTCATAGTTATGGGGAATAGCAGGAACATGGCCGATGGATGGGTTAGACATCTCACTAAAACAACAAAGAAAAAACCAGAGGCTGCCATGGGGACCTGCTTTGGGGCACAGCAAACCAGTGCACTGCTTACCAACTCCCAGAAGAGCAAGGGTCAGAGACACAAAGAAGTCAAAATAAGTAATCGTGAGTTATTAAACCTCCCGGCTGCTGAGAGGGGCTCCCCTCCTCCACCTCCGAGATACTAAGTAAGCAAGGGTAAAACTCCTGGTGAATTGTATCTAACTGAGAGTAGAGTAGACATCTACCTCCACAGGAAGTGCTCTGACTCATCTATGAGGGTACTGGACAGAAAGGGAAGCCAGGAACAATCGGGAGTTGCATACCTCAGTGACTGGAAGGGGCACACACACCTGGCCCTCAGGGCAGACAGACTAGGTGAAGACCCAGCTCCCTGCTCCAAACAGGAGTGTGACTGCAGATTCCCTGTGAGGAAGAAGGGTCTGGGAGAGCAGAGAGTGATTTTTTGGTGGCGAGTTTGGCCAGCTGGGCTCCTTTGAGTATCAGAAGGGACCCCGACTCGAGAAGAAGAGGGGAGGGGGATCATCTCAGGCTGGTGGTCACACCCAGCCACCTAGGTAAAGAGAGGAATTAACTACATCAGAGAGGAGGCAGAGACAGGCTGTGATCAGCACCACTCCAGCTGACTGCAGGGGAACCAACCTGCCCAAGGGAAAAGGGGTGGATAGCCTTCTGAAAATCTAATTAAATTAAGGACTGAGAATAGTTCAGTATGAGGATTCCTGCCTATCATATATGAGGTCCCTGGTTCGATTCCTGGCTATTCCTTGAGAAGAGATTCACCAGGTTCTCAGGCATCCAGCTGAAACTTTATGACAAGGAACATATAGACATTTTCTTTGTATTAGCTTTAATTGGATCTCTTATTTTTTTTTTAAAAAAAGTTCATTTTCTTTTATTTCCCTTACTTTATTTACTAAAACCCAGTGCAAAACCAGAAGAGGGCAGGCTGCAGGATGAGTGATTGAGTAACACCAGCAGCCTGAAAAGATCCTTAGGGTTTTAAGAAAGAAGGCTGTTTTTTTTTTTTCTTTCTTCTGTCTCTTTTCTTTAAAAATGAGTTGCTGCTGTCTTGTTTCTTGCTTGTTTTGTATCCCCTCCTTTTCTTTCTCTGCTTGTTTATTTTTTCTTTTTCTTTCTTTTATTCTTTTGGTTACTGATCTATTCTATCTATGCTATTTCTTATCACTCATTCATCTTTATACCTTCTGTTTTCCATTGTTGTTCTTTCATTCCACCTCTTTTATTTGGTCTCCAATTTTTCTTGTTTGTATTTCTCCTTCTCTCCCTTTTTCTCTGTATACTTGATCTTTCTTACTTTTTTCTTTCTCTCTTCTCTGTTTTCTTTTCCCCTCTTCTCACCATTCCAGCATTTTATTCATTCTACTTATTTGTTTCTCTACTCTGTTTCTTGTTTCATTGCTTCAATTCCACTTTCCTAATCTTATTGCTCTGTGATTCTTACTTGTATTAATTTTTCAATTTCCTAAGTCTTGTATGTTTGCTCTCCTGCCATTTACTAATACCATTACTATTATTATTATTATTATTTTGCCTTCCTATCTCTTCCCTTTGATCTGGTCCTAATTTTTTTTCTTTCACAGGAACATAGGGAGATCTCTCTCACAAAAAAACAGCTGAGTAGGAGCAAGATCCTGCCCGAGTGAGCTGTTTTGGGAAATGACAGAGTAGGAGGCTTCAGAGTATCAATCTGGAGGGAGTTGGATGAAGAGATAAATTCCTTAAGGTGCTGCTGGCTTGATTCTTGGTAACTGTGTTTCCTTTTCCTTGATTTCCCCTTTTCTATGTATAGTTTTTGCATACCAAGGCTCTCTCTTTTTCTTCCCTAATCGTTCTGTCTTCTGCTTTCTTTTGTAGTTCCTACATTCCACCTCCCTTTGTTTAGTCCCCTATTTTTCTGGTTTTTATTTCTACCTCATCTACCCTGTTTTCTTTCTTTTATTAACTTTTTTTTGTCTTTTCTCTTTCCCTCTTTCCTCATCATACTGGCCTTTTAATTCAGTCTATATATTTTTCTCTATTTGGTTTCTCATTTCATTGTTGGTGCCCCACTTTTCTATTCCTATTAATCTATGCTGCTTGCATGAGTTAAATATTCATTTTCCAAGGTCTTCAATGGTTCCTATTCTAACAATTACTATTATTATTATTATTATTATTATCCTTTTACTTTTCTTACCTCTTTCACTTTCTCTGGCCCTAATTTTTTCCTGCAGGGGAACATAGACAACAACAAAGAAATAGAAAAAGAACAAAGTGTCATAGTGAAAACTTAACATGCACACAAAAATAACAATTAAATAAAACCATAGAGTAAAGAGAGAAGCTAATCAACTGAATAAACCAATCAAGATAAAAAGATGACCAGAGGGCAACAACAAATTACAAACCACACTAAGAAACAGGAAGACATGGCTCAGTAGATTTGAACATGCAGAGGAAAGAATTAGTGATGTGGAAGTGAGTACATCTGAAATCAAACAGATAGTTTGATTTCAGAGAAAAGGTAGAAAAAATCCAGCAAGGACTTAGGGATTTTAATGACAACATAAAATGCACAAACATATGCATTATATGCATTCCAGAAGGAGAAGAGAAGGGAAAAGGGACAGGAGGAATGTTGGAGGAAATAATGGCTGAAAACTTCCCAACCCTATAGAGGGAGATGGATGTATAAGTACAGAAGCACAGCACACCCCAAACTGTATAAATCCCAACAGGCCTACTCCAAGACATATATTACCAAACTGTCCAATGCTCAAGACCAAGAGAACATACTGAACTCAGCAAGAAAAAAAGAGAACCATCACATACAAGGGAAGTTCAATAAGATTAAGGACTGATTTCTCATCTGAAACCATGGTGACAAGAAGGCAGTATACGACATAGTTAAGGGACTGAAAGAAAAAACTTCCAGCCAAGAATTCTCTATCCAGCAAAGCTGGCATTCAAAAATGATGGAAAATTCAAAATATTCACAGATAAACAGAAATTAAGAGAGTATGCCAATAAGAAAACTGCCCTTCAAGAAATCCTAAAGGGAGTTCTGCAGGTTGAAAGGAAAAAAACAGGAGAGAGAGAGAGCTGGAGGAGAGTGTAAGAACAACTAAAAAGACAAAAAGAGAAATAAAAACAACATATGACATATAAATACAAAGAAAATTTGGCTAATGTAAGTAATTCCTTGAGAATAATAACACTGAATGTAATGGATTAATTCACCAGTCAAGAGACACAGACTGGCAGAATGGATTAGGAAATATGACCCATCTGTATGTTGTCTACAAGAAACCCACCTTAGATCCAAGGATTCAAGGAGGCTGAAAGTGAATGTCTGGAAAACAATCTTCCAAGCAAGCAATAACCAAAAAGGGGCAGGAGTAGCTATACTAATATTGGACAAAATAGACTTTAAATGCAAAACTATTGTAAGAGACAATGATGGACACTATATATTAGTTAAAGGAGTAATCTTTCAAGAAGAAAGAACAATCATAAATATTTATGCACCTTGTTGATATTCAGGAACTGGGTCTGTGAAAACGGTGTCGTGGATGAGAAAGAATCAAGAAATAGCCAGGGTCAGGGGACCCTACATCCAAGGGGAGGAGAGTCCCACTGCATAAAACATTATGGCTTTTATTTAGCTTTAGAACAAAGAAAATAAGTGTGCGCATGTGCAAAAGTAATAGATACATGAAGAGTTACACGTTACTAAAGTCAGCAAATCTTTAGGGTTAACGGTTCAGTTCTTCTTACATTCTTGCATGTAACAGACCTTGTTAATCATTATCGGACATATACCAGATACACTCTTTGAAGCACAGAATGTTTCTCCACCAGGCTTGTACCAGATCTTATCTTAATGTCTTGAAACTAGAGACTAGTCCCATACATGCCAGGGTGCTTGCTTTCTGTCTCGAGTCATGGCCTTTAATTGAACTCCTTCATTTCCCCCTTTTTATTAATTAATTTTTAAAGTGAAGATCATAGGAACCAGTATATAAGATGATACAAGGTGACCTCTTGTCACACTTGTCTTCTTCCATAGGCTCTTGTGACTGTGCCTGTCTTAGGTTGTCCTCCTCTGAGAATCTTACCCGTCATTGGAACCAGTCAAGCTTTTGAGCACTTACACACAAGGCAATTTTATTTGTATTTTATACTTCTTTAGGTTCCTTATGTGTATGCTTTTATGTAGATAACTAGTAGTAAAATCATGGGGTTATTAGTATACTGATTTCTACCACAAATAATGTAAAATTCGTTTTTCATGGCTAAGTTTCTTAACATGAATGCATTATCTGATTCAATTTTTCATTTTTTCCATGAATATATGTTATTACTCTACCCTTGAAAATATAATTAAAATGCATAAAACAATAATTCCTAATCCAATCCAAAATGATATTTGAACTGTTTTTTGTTTCCACCAGTGAAACGGATTGACAGTATTTAAATTTTCAGACAATTCATTCCAAAATTCTGCACCAGGGGATTCTTTTAATTCTTTTTGAGACATTCTCAACACTTTCTTTTGCAATTCTAAAATATCTAAAGAAATATTATGCTTATATCCAATCAAATGATTTTTTACTTCTTCCCAATCATGCTCACTATTATTATAAGGCAAAGGAGTAATACAAAAAGAATTTTCATTCCAATCACATTTAAGAGCTCTTAACAAGTTTAAATTATAGATTTGATCACCCAAATGTATAATAGTTGTTTCAAGATCATTCATATGATTATTCAGTTCCATATCAATGTGAGACTGGCTATGCCACATCTCACTTGCATTTTTATGCTAGTCCTTAACATATTGTTGAGACTGGACTCCTTGATGCAGGGTTGTGCCAGTGATGGCTGCAGCAGTTATGATGCCAATCAGTCCCAAAATTCCTGCTATTAAAAGTCCAATCAGTCTTTTAGTTCTTTTTAAATAATGGCCGAGGAAGTGCCACAGCAACTGGGATTCTGGAGACTGCTGTCAATGTCTGGTCATCTGAACTAGTAACCATAGTCCCTTTCTTCTTGCTATAAAAAGAGTTTGGTTTTCCTGCAAGTATGAATTCTTAAGACATGTAAATAAAGAGCAATTGGAGCAGCTAATGTTCCTTTCACCAAAAGTTACTTTTCCAATGATAAAAACTATAGGATCTCGTACACATACTGTAAGAAATTGAGTTGATTTTCTTTTTAAACTGGTAATATTAGATTTATTGCCTTGCCATTCGAAAATTGGGCCAGTTCCCAAAAATAATTTCCACAAAGAATTTTGAGTTTTGTTAAGTTTAGTGTCCCATGGTTATGGTTGAATTGTTAATGAAACAAGATATGGTTGTGTTTTTAACAGGCTTTGGCATTCCTATAAGGGCCCAATCCTTTACAATTCCATAGGAATCATTAAACAACAGAACCTCTGTAAAACCATGACATACATGCCATTTGTCATTTAGTAATCTGTTTTGAGAGAGACATGTAAGATTTACCATATTTTCTGATTTATATGGTAAAGAAGGGAAAATGAGAATATAAATTCAAGTTTGATTTTTCTCTGTTAAAACTACACTGCGATTTTGAGGTTGCATGCATGCAGAACCATGTCCAATAGAAAGAGGGTGGTATATAGAAGGTAAAGTTAAATTTTCTATAAATTTCCCTTCTTCTTTTTTTTTTATTTTTTTTTATGTTAACCTTAGTGTTCTTTATTTTTTTTTTCTTTTTTTTTTTTATTATGGGTAAAAATCAAAATTCTCACAATACATAAAAACATTTGCAAAATGATATATAAATATATATGCATATATGTGTATTTGCTTACAAAAATGTTATTTATATATATATATATATATACATATATTTTAAGAGGTGCTTAGATTACCTAAAATATTACATGGAACCCACTGGGATTCCCATGTTGCCTACCTCCCACACCTCCCACCACATCCCACACAAACATTTCCCACAGTGTGGCCCAACAACCTCAATGAACTTACACATCCTGGAGCCTTGCCACCAACCGTAGACCACAGTTCACACTGTAGACCACACTCTCTCCCACTCAGTTCT
>JAKSZT010054032.1:908634-940828 GCA_026826555.1 Tolypeutes matacus
TGTTGTGTAGTTTTCTGTATATAAGTCCTTTACATCTTTAGTTAAATTTATTCCTAGGTATTTGATTCTTTTGTTTACTATTGTAAATGGTATTTTTTTCCTGATTTCCTCCTCAGTTTGCTGGTTATTGGTGTACAGAAATGCTACTGATTTTTGAGCATTGATCTTATAGCCTGCAACATTACTGAACTCCTTTATAAGTTCTAGAAGCCTTGTTGTCGATTTCTCAGGGCTTTCTATATATAGGATCATGTCATCTGCAAATAATGAAATTTTTTACTTCTTCTTTTCCAATCTGGATGCCTTTTATATCCTTTTCTTGCCTCAGTGCTCGTGCAAGTACTTCTAAGACATTGTTAAATAGGAGTGGTGATAGTGGGCATCCTTGTCTTGTTCCCGATCTCAGAGGGAAGGCTTTTAGGATTTCACCATTGAAATCCTTCTTTTGGCTTTAAGGGTAGCTGTAAGTCTATGGGTCCCGGAAAATGGTGAGATTGATGAAGATAAATTGGGTAAGACTCATCGGCCCAGGTTAACAGCTCTAAAAGAGGTGGGTTGGTAATGTATGCCCAATAAGTGTAATTATGATATGGTATCTTACCTTGACCTAATACTTTACCTATAATTAATCCAATGTGAAACCACCATGTCCATAGTTTAAGTTTCAGCAGCATCTTCAACTCTAGGCTTGATTCTTCTGGAGGGGATCCACTGCTGTTCTGTTTCTGTAATGATAAGAGCAAAACCTTGGCCTCAAATCTTTACCTCTTCTTTTTCCCATTTATTGGTTGTTTCATTCTTCCAGTATATTGGTTGTCTGTATTTTTTATTTTCATTCTTTTTATTAACCTCCCATTGTTTTTCTGCTGCTGTGGTATTAGCAATTTGTTGTCTATAAAGAAAATTTAAGGTAAGCAATGCTTTAGATAGTTTGTCTTTAGCAGATTCTCTTCCATCTCCCCCTTTTTGTTTTTGTAACATTAATTTTAGTAAGTGATTGTTTTTTTCTACTATTGCTTGTCCTTGGGTGGTATATGGAATTCCTGTAACATGTTTAATGTGCCAGACACTGCAAAAGTTTTTGAAAGATTGACTAAGATAGGCAGGCCCATTATCAGTTTTTAGCTGTGCTGGCAGGCCCATTACAGCAAAATAATGTAATAAGTGAGAACGTACATGTGAGGCATTTTCACCAGCGTGAGCAGTTGTCCAAATAAAATTAGAAAATGTTGTCCACTGTCACATGTACATATTGAAGGCAGCCAAAAGAGGGCACATGTGTAACATCCATTTGCCAAATTTCATTAGGATGTTCTCCACGGGGATTTATTCCTGGAGAGAAAGTGGGGGCATTTATGGGTCCACAAGTAGGACATTGTCTAACAATCTTTTTACTTTCTTTTACTGTTAAGTGGTGATGTTTATGACATCAGCCAGAAGCATTGGTATGTGTAACTTTATGATAATCAGCAGCAGTTTCAGTATGAGCAATAAGCTTATCTACCAAATCATTTTGTGAAGCCATAGGGCTGGGAAGTTGAGAATGGGAATTAATATGAGTAGTGTGTGGGAAGCGGCTGTGGCTCAATCAGTAGGGCTCCCGTTTACCAT
This sequence comes from Tolypeutes matacus, assembly GCA_026826555.1. Taxonomy (NCBI): domain Eukaryota; kingdom Metazoa; phylum Chordata; class Mammalia; order Cingulata; family Chlamyphoridae; genus Tolypeutes; species Tolypeutes matacus. The sequence continues at coordinate 910,246 of JAKSZT010054032.1, forward strand.
ATGGGAGGCCCCGGGTTCGGTTCCCGGGGCCTCCTGGTGAAGGCAAGCCCGCCCGCGTGGCGTGGTTAGCTGACCCAGCGAGCACAAGCAGCAAGGGGGGGGATAAATGAATAAATAAATAAAAAATCTAAAAAAAAAAAAAAAAATATGAGTAGTGTAAATTGTATTAGATCATTCATGAACAGTCTTTTGTAGTTGTAGGAAAAGAACTTCTAATTCAGAACTTGGAGTTATTTGAGCTGTTTCTATATGACAAACAATGTGACAGGCATAAGCAGAATCATACACAATATTTAAAGGTTCAAAAACATCAGTTAGCAATTGAACAACAGCCATTAGTTCCACCTTTTGGGCAGACGAATAAGGTGTTTTCCAAGATTTTGTAGTCGGGCCTAAATAGCCTACATTTCCATTACTGCTGCCTTCAGTGTAGTAAGTAAGTGCAGCAGAGAGTGGTTGTTGTTTAACAACCTCAGGAAGAATCCATTAAGTAGATTTTAAAACTGTAAAAATTTTGAATTTGGGAAATGCTTATCAATTGTTCCAATAAAATTTGCCAAGGCCACTTGCCAAGAGTTACTGAACTGCCAGAGCTGAGAAAGCTCCTGCTTTGTAAGGTTCAGTTTGATTTTATCAGGATCTCTAGCCATAAGCTGTCTCAGGTGAATATGGTCTTTTGATATTATTGCTGTAATTTTTTTCAGGATAAGTATGAAGATTTTTGTATCTTTGTTGGGTAAGAATATCCATTCTATTATGCCCTCCTCTTGCCAAAGTATCCCAGTAGGGGAATAGCAAGATGGACATATTAAAAGTGAAACTGGAAGATTTATATTTATCCTTGTTAGTTGGCTATTTTGTACTCTTTTTTCCAAGCATTTTAACTCTTTTTTTGCTTCTGGGCTTAAAATGCAAGGGCTATTTAAGTCAGAGTCTCCTGTTAGAGTATTGAAAAGATTAGTTAAAGCATAAGTTGGAATTCCTAAAGTAGGCTGTACCCAATTAATATCACCCAGTAATTTCTGAAAATCATTTAAAGTACATAAATGATGAGTTCAAAATTGGACCTTTTGCGGAGTTATAATATTTCCATTTATAGTATGGCCCAAATATTGAAAAGGAATTTGAATTTTTTCTTCTGCTATTTGTAACCCATGTTGAGGAAGAATATCTTTAGCCAGCTGAAATAGTTGTTTCAGCTCAGAAGTTTGCTTGGGGGCAAAAAGAATAATGAATATATATAATGAATAATAATAGCATTGGGAAATTGTTTTTGTAAAATTTGTAATGGAATGTGAACAAAGGATTGACATAATGTAGGACTGTTCATCATTGCCTGAGGTAGAACTTTCCAATGATATCATTCAGTAGGAGCTGAGTGATTAATAGAAAGAATAGTAAATGTAAATTTTTCTCTATCATTTGGATTGAGAGGAATTGTAAAGAAACAATCTTTCAGATCAACAATAACAATATGCCAATTTTGTGGAATGATAGTTGGGGATGGCAAACCAGGCCGTAAAGATCCCATAGGTTAAATAGCTTTGTTAATTTCAGGTAAATCAGTCAACGTGCGCCATTTGCCAGATTTCTTTTTAATTACAAAAACTGGAGAATTCCATGGACTAGTAGAGGGTTCAATATGCCCTGCCATTAACTGCTCATGTACTAATCCTTTCAGGGCTTCTAACTTTTCTTTTGGAAGGGGCCATTGTTCAACCCAGATAGGTTTGGTTGTTAGCTATTTTAAAGGTAATGCGAAGCAATTTGCAACAGTGGCCCCTACTCTAAATTTGATTATCCTAGGCCATAGTAGTTTCCAATAAGTCGTGTCTCAGGTCGGGAAAGGGGAGCATATTGCATATGAGTAATAAGATGTTTAGCTGCATCAGAAACGTGTGGAATATTCAAATAAGCTCCCCATTGGTATAATAAGTCTCTTCCCCATAAATTAAGTCCTACATCCGCAACATAAGGTTGCAGAGCAGCCTCTTGTCCCTCCGGACCTTCTACCTTAAATATCTGAGTACTTTGGTATACATCTGTCATTGTGCCAACACCAGTGAAAACTGTAGGCACCTTTTGCAAAGTCCAAGCTTGTGGCCAATATCATTTAGCAATTATAGAGACATCAGCCCTGGTATCCACTAATCCTAAAAATATCTTTCCATTTATTTTTATGGTAATTTCAGGCCTTTCATCTCCAATTGCTGTTTGCCAATAAGCTTTACGCCCAGGGGAACCAAATCCTCCTGTACATTTTATAGGACAAGATTGAGGTTTATGATACGGTAATAAAAGAAGTTGAGCTATATGATCTCCCGATTTAATTTGATAGGGAGTTAAAGTTTGTATTAATACACAAATTTCTCTGTCAAAGTTGGAGTCAATGATCTCTGTTTCCACTAAAACACCTTTGGTTGTAAGACTGCTACGGCCAATAATGAAACCTACATTATTTTTGGGGATAGGCCCTTTAATTCCTGTCCTTATTTTTTGTATACCCAGTGAAGAAGTAATAAGCTTAGTTTCAGCTGAGGGGAGATTGACAGCTGCACTGCCTTTGTTAGCTGCTTTTAGCTGTGTTTCGTGCCAGTGTGAGCTGCTCCATCGCTGACTGGGTAGATTTGAGCTAGGCTGGGAAATGTGCTCATATTGTTTGCCCGAGGGCCCTGAACAAGGCCCGCTTGGAAGTTTCCCGACTTATTAATGAGACTGCCATTCTTATGGAATCTAGAACGGCATTCATTGGTCCAGTGTAACCCTTTCTGGCAAACCAGACACCCACGAGTTGGTATTGATCTATTATTGCCACTAGATGGAGCTCTCACACTAGTTTTGGCTCAGCAATCTTTTTTCATATGATCTGGTTTTCCATATTTAAAGCAATTTAAATTATTAACCATAGGACTACGTCTCTTTATAGCAGCCGCAAGAAGGTTCATGTTATATGCATTAGATCCAATGTCTTGGCATGCCTTTATATAATCCTGTAAAGTACCTCCAGTTGCCTTTATTGGATGTAAAGCCTTTTTACACTCACTATTGGCATTATCCAAAGCTAACATCTGAATAAGCATTTCTCTAAGATCAGATTTAGTTACTGTCTTGTTAACCATGTCTGCCAGCCTCGCTACAAATTCAACATAGGGCTCAGTATTTCCTTGAACAACTTTTGAAAATGATTGTACAGTCTGTCCAGGGGTGGAAATTCATTGACAGACAGCTAGGCAGCACAATCGAACTTGTACAATGGCAACATCATCATATTGGGTTTGGCAAGGAACCCCAGCCCATTGACCTATTCCTAATATTTGTTCAGCAGTAACGGGCACTGGTGGATTTTGCTGTTGATTTCATCTTACTACAATATTAGCTTCATTAGCCTACCAAGTTTTAAATCATAAAAATTCTGCCGAATTAAGAACAGCTTCAGCTAACATATCCCAGTCCCAGGGTATCAATCTGTCTGCTTGTGCCATTCCTTGCACCAATCCTTGAGTATAAGGAGAATTTACACCATATTGAGTACATCCTTGTTTTAATTCTTTGATAGTTTTAAAAGGAATAGGAGCATGATCAAATTGTATGCCTCCTTGGGGATTTTGAGCATATACTGGAATTTGAGTAACTGTTACTGGAAAAGCAGAAAAAAGTTGCATACCCTCTGAATCTCCTTCTCTACTTCCCTGTGCTATGCTTTTCAAAATTTAAGAGGATGGTGCAGGCACAAAAACAGAAACTTTTGGAGGGTCATCAGATGTCGTAAAAAATGGATCAGCAGATACCTTAGGAGGCTCAGGTGTGGGTTCAAAAGAAAATACATCATCTTTTGGAGCGGGCGGCATAACGACCACTGGAAAAGTTCCATAAACTCCCTTTTTCTTTTCTTCCTTTTTATTAGACATGAGTTTATCTGTTTTTGGCTGTTCATGAATTTTTTCATATATATTTTCATTAAAATCAACATCAGTTCTTTCTGCTATTGGTCCAGCAATAGCAGTATCCTGTTTATTATCTTCATTTTTATCTGAGTGTAATGGTTCAAGAGCAACAGAAATAAGGCTACACAAAGAATATACATGTATGGGAATTAACTCTCCCTTTTGATAAGCCTTTTTTAAAGCTTTCGTGACTAACTTCCATTGATTCAGATGTAAAATATTCCACCCTTGTGGCTGAAACCAATAATGATGTTTCTGTACAAGAGAAAAAAGTTCCTCAAAAGCCAAGTATTTAATAGTTACACTGGTGGTTTTTAATAAAGTTTTTAACACTCTAGAGTACTCTTCAAAATTCGACTGCTGATTCCCCATTTCCCTGATGATCCCAAGGATGTAACTTACCTTTTTTGAAAACCACTCATCCAGAGCTACGTGGTCCACTGTGCACTGACTGGAAAAAAAGTTGCATTTTTGGGTCCCTGTTTGGGCGCCAAGTGTTGATGTTCAGAAACTAGGTCTGTGAAAACGGTGCCTTGGATGAGAAAGAAACAAGAGATAGCCCAGGTCAGGGGACCCTACATCCAAGGGGAGGAGAGTCCCACTGCATAAAACATCGTGGCTTTTATTTAGCTTCAGAACAAAGAAAATATGTGTGTGCATGTGCAAAGGTAATAGATACATGATGGGTTACAAGTTATTAAAGTCAACAAATATTTAAGGTTAATGGTTCAGTTCTCCTTACATTCCTGCATGTAACAGACCTTGTTAATCATTATCTGACATATACCAGATACACTCCTTGAAGCACAGAATGCCTCTCCACCAGGCTTGTACCAGATCTTATTTTAGTGTCTTGAGACTAGAGACACCTGTCCCATACATACCAAAGCGGCCTGTCTTCTGTCTTGAGTCATGGCCTTTAACTGAATTCCTTCAGCACCTGACAAGGGTACCTCAAAATACATGAAGCAAACACTGGAAAACTAAGCAGATAAACAAAGATATGGAAGTTAAACAATGCACTGTTAGACAAATAGTGGGTCAAAGAAGAAATTTCAGAAGAAATCAGTAACTACCTTGAAATGAATGAAAATGACAACACAACATATCAAAACCTATGGGATGCAGAAAAGCTGTACTGAGAGGGAAATTCATAGCCATAAATGCATATATCAAAAAAGAAGAAAGAGCTAAAACAGAAGACCCAACTGCACACCTGGAGGATTTGGAAAAAGAACAAATAACTAACCCCAAAGGAAGTAGAAGGAAGGAAATAATAAAGATTAGAGCAGAACTAAATGAAATAGAAAATAGTTAAGCACTAGAAAAATAAACAAAACCAAAAGCTGGTTCTTTGAGAAGATCAATAAAATTGACAAACCTTTAGCCAGACTAGCATAGAAAAAAAGAGAGAAGATGCAAATACACAGAATAAGAAATGAGGAATATGATATCACCATTGACCTGATGGAAATAAATAAAGAGTATCATAAGCAGAAACTTTTAAAAATTATATGCCCACAAGAATGATAATTAAGAATAAATGGACAAGTTCCTAGAAACCTACAAGCAGCCTACACTGACAAAAGAAGAAATTGATGAACTCAACAGACTAGTTAAAATTAAGAGATATACTCAGTCATCAAAACCCTCCCAAGAAAGAAAAGCCCAGGAACAGACGGCTTCACAGGTGAATTCTACCAAACCTTCCGGAAAGAACTAACACCAATCCTGCTTAACCTCTTCCAAAAAAAAAGAAGTAGAAGTAACATTGCCTAACTTATTCTATGATGCCAACATTACCCTAATACCAAAGCAAAATGAAGATGCCACAAGAAAGGAAAATTACAGATTAATCTTTCTAATGAACCTAGATGCGAAAATCTTCAACAAAATACTTGCTAATTGTAATCAACAACATATCAAGCAAATTATACATGACCAAGTGGGGTTCATCCTGGTTATGCAAGGATGGTTCAACATAAGAAAATCATTCAATGTAATACACCACATAAACAGATTGAAAGTAAAAATAACATGATCATCTCTATAGACACAGAAAAAGCACTCAACAAAATACAGCACCCTTTCCTGATAAGAACACTGCAAACTATAGGAATAGAAGGAAACTTTCTGAACATGATCAAGGGTATATATGAAAAAACCACAGCTAACATCATCTTCAATCGTGAAATCCTAAAAGCTTTCTCTCTAAGATAGAGAACAAGACAAGGATGCCCACTTTCACTACTTCTATTTAACATTGTGTTAGAAGTACTTGCTCAAGCACTTAGGCAAGAAAAAGATATAAAAGGCATTCAAATATGAAAGGAAGAAGTAAAAATTTCACTATTTGCAGATGACATAATCTTATACATAGAAAGCCCTGAGAAATCTACAACAAAGTTTCTAGAGCTTATAAATGAATTCAGCATTCACAGGTTATAAGATCAATGTGAAAAAATCAGTAGCATTTCTGTACACAAAAAAACGAGTAATCTAAGGAGGAAATCAAGAAAACAAATCCTATTTACAATAACAACTAAAAGAATCATATACCTAGGAATAAATTTAATTAAAGATGTAAATGACTTATTTGGAGAAAACAACACAACACTGGTAAAGGAAATCAAAGAAGACCTAAGTAAGTTGAAGAATATTCCCTGTTCATGGATAGGAAGACTAAATATCATTAAGATGTCTATCCTACACAAACTGATCTACAGATTTAACACAATCCCAATAAAAATCACCACAACAGTTTTTACTGAATTGGGTAAATTAACTATGAAATTTATCTGGAAAAGCAAGAGGTCCTGAATAGCCAAAGGCATACTGAAAAAGAAAAATTAAATCAGAGGAATCACACTACCTGACTTTAAAACATATTACAAGGCTACAGTGGTCAAAACTGCATGTATTTATATGTCATTTTGCAAATGTTTCTATGTATTGTGAGAATTTTGATTTTTACCCACAATAAAAATAAATTAAAAATTAAAAAAAAAAAACTGCATGGTATTGGCACAAGGATAGACACACCGACCAATGGAACTGAACTAAGAGTTTTGATATAGGTCCTTGCATATACAGTCATCTGATATTTGACAAGGCCACCAAGCCCACTCAACTGAGAGAGAATGGCCTCTTCAACAAATGGTGCTTGGAGAACTGGATATCCATATCCAAAAGAATGAGAGAGGAACATCCTCTCACACTTTATACAAAAGTCAACTCAAGATGATCAAAGATCTAAATATAAGAACCAAGACCATAAAGACCTTGGAAGATAACGTAAGGAAGCATCTACAGACCTTGTAATAGGAAACGGTTTCATGAACTTCACACCCAAATCATGAGCAGTGAAAGAAAAAATAGATAAATGGGATCTCCACAAAATTAAAAACTTTTGCACCTCAAAGGATGTTATCAAGAAAGTAAAAAGGCAGGTTACCCAATGGAAGAAAATATTTGGCAACCATATATCTGATAGCAGCCTAATATTCTGCATATATGAAGAAACCCTACACCTCAAAAATAAAAAGACAAACAATCCATTTAAAAAATGGGCAACTGATCTCAAAAGATACTTCTCCAAGGAAGAAATTCAAATGGCTAAAATGTACAGGAGAGGATGCTCAACATCACTAAGTATTAGGGAAATGGAAATCAAAACTACAATGAGATACCATCTTAAACCCACTAGAACGGTGGCTATTTAAATAAAACAGTGGATTATACATTTTGGAGAGGATGTGGAGGAATGGGAACTCTCATTCACTGCTGGTGGGAATGTAGAATGATCCAGCCATTGTGGAGGACAGTTTGGTGGTTCCTCAAAAAACTAACTATAGAACTTCCATATGATCCAGCATTTCCACTGCTGGGTGTATATCCAGAAGAATTGAAAGCAAAGACAAGAACAGATATATGCACACCAATGTTCACAGCAGCATCATTCACTATTGCCAAAAGTTGGAATCAACTCAGGTGTCCATCAACAGATGAATGGAGAAACAAAATGTGGTAAATACATACAATGAAATATTACTCAGTTGTAAGAAGTAATAAAGTGATAACACACAGGATTACATGGATGTTCTTGAGGACCTTATATTGAATGAAGCAAGCCAGGCATTGAAGGATGAACATTGAAGGATGACCTCACTGATATGAATATAGCAAATTGAGCAGACTCAGAGATCTATTGTCTAGATGATAGGTTTACAAGAAATAGAAAGGGAGAAGAATGTTGTGAGCCAACAGCCATATAGTTGTAATCTATGGTAAGGTGAAAGTGTATTGAAATTGAAGGGATATGACAGGAGGGTAGTGATATTATTGGGATGGGTGGTGCAGGTTTGACAAGTGGGTAGATTGGGAAGGGTGGGTTGGAAGGTCCGTGGTATTGGGGGGAAGGTTGGGAGGCGGACCAGGTGAACACTGGAAATTTGTGGGTATGTGATTGAAAGTACAAAGTTGGGAATGCTCTTGTGGCAATAAGACAATGAAGGGTTACTGGTTTAGGGTGTTGGATGGGGGGACATCGGTACAGGGTACACCTGGAGTAGGCTTCTAAGGGGTGTGTGAGTGAACATGGGAACATTCCCATTCTTGGGTGGACCGATTTGTTCACAAATACACAGGCAGGAATCTCACGTGAGCATGGGTAGTTCCTACCCATGCTCCACGGGAAACAAACCAGTGTGTCAAGACCTCAGTCTTGTTGCATGTAACTATGAATCTTGTCATCTAAGGAGTGAAGCCAGGGGGTTGCCCTGGACCCTGAGGGGAAGGAGAGGGAGGAATAGAATAGATTGATAGGGGGCATTTAGTAGGCAGTAGAAGTGTTCTACACGAACTTAAAATGATTGACATAGGACATGGTAAATATCATCAAAATTTATAAAAGCGAACAGTCTAAAATGTAAACCATAATGTAAACCATTGACAATGTTAAGTAACTACGTTTCACTATCTGTATATCAGTTATAACAAAGGTACCATCCCCCTATAAAAAGGTATTAATATGGGGGGGGGATATAGGAGGAGGATGTTGGGTATATGAGAGTCTCCTGTATTCTGTGTGTGACCTTGCTGTCACCTAAAACTTCTCTGAAAGCAAAATGAAATATAATGAGACACTGGAGAATGAGTGGGGGAAAGTGCCTCAGTACAGACAGGACACCAGATAATGCGGTGATGAAAGGCAAAATGTCAAAAAACATTTTTTTAAATATTTTTTTATTTTTTAATACCCCAATATTTTAATTTTATTTTATTTTTAGCTTTTTAAAATTTTTATTTATTTTATTTCATATTTAAACTTATCATTATTGTTTCATTTTCTTATTAATTGTATTTGGCTATTGTAAGTGCTTCATTTTGGAGGAAGCTTTGGATCACAGAAACGTTACAGCTGGGCAGGGGAGGATTGGTGGCATTGGGTGTTAGTGATGGGGGATGCATGGGAGGGAATTCACCTGAGCATACATATAAGGTATGTAAAAATGTTCAGATGTTCACGGGGCATTGTCACGGTGGTGGGTGGAGACTCATACAATAACGGAGAGAATACTGAATTCCCATGCTGGAGAGTTCTGCCATATCCTCTAAGCGAGCAGCACAATCCCCCAATTGTAGGGGCAGTGACTGGCAAAGGAGGATGATCCACTGATGGGCCCTTGATATTGATGTCTAGGTTTATGAGACTTTACTCTTGATATTGAAACTTATTGCTATGGGGTGCCTAAGGGTTGCCTCCTGAGAGTCTCCTTGTTGCTCAAATGTGGCCTCTCTCTAAGCAAAACTCAGCATTAACTTCCTCCCAGTGTGGGAAATAACTCCTGGGGATGAGCATCCCTGGCACTGAGGGATTGCTACCAAATACTGACTAGCAAAAAAAACTGGAAAAAGACCTCAAGAAAAAGGGGAAAATGTAAAGATAAATGAGTTTATATGGCTAAGAGACTTCAAAGTGAGAAGGGAAGTTATCCCAGAGGTAACGCTTATGCACATCTCAGCAGGATCTAATAGACTTCCAAAGTGAGTACTACCCCAAATAGTGAGGCTCCTGAGAGCTCTGAAGACACCCATGTCCTATGGTCATGGTGGATAGCTCTGGAGTTTTGTGCCTTGCCAGTGGGCCTTACCTTGGAGTTTGTGTTCCTGAGAGTGACAGAGTTGGACCCAATTATGTCTACCCTGCACATGGCTCATCTGTCCCTTCTTTTTAAACCTATACTTGATGCTGGAGTTTGTAGCTGTATGTCCAGAGTCTGGAGTTTTTGGGCTGTCCATGTGCCAGCTAGACCCAGAACCTCAACAGAGTTGCAAAACCTACTCTACAGCTCATTGGACTCACCCATGACAACTAGCGAAGAGATGACGATGGACAATGGCCATCCCAGAGAATGGAGAGAGTTGCAGCTGCAGGCAGGATAGTCCCATCCATCTTCCTCATGGTATATAACCCACCCCCCTCTCAATGGGAGTTGGAGTGGACATCACCATCCCAGAATCCTTGGGTTGGGGGCAGAGCTATGGACTATAGTGGACTTCCTGGTATTCTACTATAGACATATTGTGATTCTAGCAATGGAAGAAATTACAACATTGATGTGGAGCCAGTGGCCACACTGAAGTCAGAGGGCAGGGAGAGGGAAAAACAGTTGTAATATGGGGGCTTTTGGGGGACTTGGAATTGTCCTGAGTGATGTTGCAATAACAGATACAGGCCATTTTATATCATCACATATCATGCAGAACTTTGTTAGAGAGTGTGTAGATTACAACGTGAACTATGGTCCATGCTTAATGGCAAAGCCCTAGGATGAGTTTATCAATTGCAATGAATGTGCCACACTAATGAAAGATGTTTATGTGGGAGGGAGTGGGAGGTGTGGGGAGTGGCACAGATGGGAATAACTATATCTTTTTTGTAACATTTATGTAATCTAAACATCTTTAGAAAATTAAAAAAAAATTAATAGTTACTTGCAATATTAATGACAGTTTGACTTATTGGTCTGTTTTCTTTGATTAATATCATGTATTGCCTATGTTCTCAAGCATTTCTTGTCCCTCTAATTGAGAACATAGCAGAACTCCCTGGGATGGGAGTTTGATGTTTTCTTGCTTATTGTGTGGGTCTCCACCCACTGATATAACATGCTACAACAACATGAACACTTACATATTCCACAGAAGCCTGTCCCAGGTGCACCCTGCCCTACATACCTCCCACATATACCACTCTTCACCAGTATTCCTCCTTTTCCATATTTGCCAAAAAAACATTCCCAACATTGTAATTTTAACCAAAGACCTGTAAATCCAGAGTTTACCTGCTCCTTCCGCCCTCTCTCCCCTGTTCCATTGATAGTCCATCCCAAACCCCTAACCCTACTCCCCCTCACAAACCAGCACTGCTGAACCAAATCACATCACTGAACCACTGTCATGCTCATCCACTGCACAACTACACTCTTCCACACTTCCACCTTTTTGTAGATTTTGCCCATGTGGGCATCGTCTCACAACCCTCTACTCCATTTCTGTCTCCTGTACACCTATCTTCCAGACTCTAGCTCTGTGAGTCTGCTCAATTTGCTTAATTCAACTGCTCATCCCCTCCCTACCCAAAAACTGTCAAGTGGCCACTGGCTCCACCTCATTGTTATAATTTCTTGCATTGCAAGAATCACCATATGTGAGCAAGAGAATACCATCAAGTCCACTCTAGTCCATAGTTCTTCCCCCAATCCAGACTGTGGGAGATGTTTGTGTGGGATGTGGTGGGAGGTGTGGGAGGTGGGCAACATGGGAATCCCAGTGGGTTCCGTGTAATATTTTAGGTAATCTAAGCACCTCTTAAAATATATGTATATATATATATATAAATAACATTTTTGTAAGCCAATACACATATATGCATATATATTTATATATAATTTTACAAATGTTTGTATGTATTGTGAGAATTTTGATTTTTACCCATAATAAAAAATAATAATAATAATAAAAAAAAATTTGCTTAATTCATGTCAGTGAGGTCATGTAATATTTGTCTTTCAGTGCCTGGCTTACTTCACTCAACATAAGGTCTTCAAGATATATCCATGTTATCCTCTGTGTTAATACTACATTCCTTATTACAGCTGAGTAATATTTCATTGTGTATGTGTGTGTATATATATATACACCACAGTTTGCTTATCCATTCATCTGTTGATGGACATTTGAGTTGCTTCCAACTATTGGCAAATGTGAATAATGCCAATATGAAGATTGGTGTGCATATATCTGTTTATATCCCTGTTTTCAATTCTTCTGGGTATATAACCAGCAGTGGAATTGCTGGATGATATGGCAGTTCTATAATTAGCTTCCTGAGGAACTGCCAAACTGTCCTCCAAATGGCTGCACCATTCTACATTCCCACCAGCAGTGGATAATTCTTCTCTTTCCTCCACATTCTCTCCAGCACTTGTAGTCCTCTGTGTTTTTAATAGATGCTGTCTAATGGGTGTAAGTTGATATCTCATTGCAGTTTTGATTTGCATTTCCCTAATAGCTAATGATGTTGAGCATCTTTTCATGTGCTTTTTAGCCATTTGCATTTCTTCTTTGGAGAAGTGTCTATTCAAATCATTTGTGGTAGGAGTTGGTTTCATAAACGTTACACCCAAAACACGAGCAATGAAAGAAAAAATAGATAAAAGGTACCTTCTCCAAATTAAAAACTTTTGTGCTTCAAAGAAGTTTGTCAAGAAAGTGAAAAAGCAGTATAATCTATGGGAGAAACTATTCAGAAACCACACATCTGGTAAGATTTAACATCCAACATATATAAATAAATCCTATAACTCAATAACAAAAGACAAATAACTGATTTAACAAATGGGCAAGACACTTCAACAGATACTTTTCCAAAGAGGAAATACAAATGGGTAAAAAGACACATGAAACATCATTAGTTAATAAGGAAATGCAAGTTAAAACTACAATGAAATATCATTTTGAACACTAGACTAGGTGCTATTAAACCAAAAAACTACAACTGTTGGAGAGGATGTGGAGAAACTGGATTACTCATTCACTGCTGGTGGGAATGTAGAATGGTTCAGGCAGTGTGGAGGACAGTTTGGCAGTTCCCCAGGAAGCTAACTATAGAATTGCAATATAACCTGGCAATCCTACTACTAGGTATATACCTAGGTGAACTGAAATTAGGTACACAAACAGATATATGTACTTCAATGTTCATAGCTGCATTATTCTTAATTGTTAAAAGATGGAAGCAACCCAAGAGTCCATCAACAAATGAATGGATAAACAAAATATGGTATATATGTACAATGGTATATGATTCAACTGTAAGAAGTAGTGGAATACTTACACACACAACAAAATGGATGAACCTTTAGGACCTTAGGTTGAGTGAAGTAAGCCAGTCACTAAAGAAAAAATATTAAAAGATTTGATTGATATGAACTAGGGATATTGAGTAGACTTACAGAGGTAGAGTAAGGAAGATAGACAGAAGGAGAGTGGGGATTTGTGAACTGATGCTTGATTTGTGCAGATTTTTAAATAAATTTGATGGTAATGGTTTTGTAATGGAAGCAGGTGGGGGTGGCACAGTGATATTAGTGTAATTGCACTGAATTGTGAGTATGGATGGGGTTGAAAGGGGACGATTTGGACCATAAATGATGCTAAAAGGAAAGCTAGAGGACAAAACGGATGACAGTCCAACTCAATGAACTTGGGGGTGGGTGAGGATTATGGTTAAGAATACAATTACAATAATGTTCTTTCAGGATCTATAACAAAGTTACTTTAGATAACAAAATATTAAACTCTCAACATGGGGAGTTCGGATACTTTCTCAAATAAAATGGCAAAAATATTTAGAACATATAAAATATATAAAACAGGCCAGTATTGCCAAACCCTTGATCTTAATGTCTGTACTTAGGAACCTTATTCCTGTAAAAACGAAACAGCTTATTCATAATTAATGCCTAAGAAGTACCTTCTGAAATCCCCCTTGTTACTCAAATGTGACCTCTCTCTAAGCCAAACTCAGCAAATAAACTCACTACTCTCCCCCTGACATGAAACATGACTTTCTGGGATAAGCCTTCCTGACACTGAAGGATTATTACCAAGCGCCAACCAGCAATGCATGTGGAAATAGACCTTGACCAAAAAGAAGGGAATTAAATAAACAAGAGTTTTTATGGCTAAGAGATTTCAAAGTGAGTGGAAGGTCATGCCAGAGTTTATGTTTATGCTTGTCTCAGGCAGATTTGACTAACCACCATGGTAAACCTCAAACAAAAGTGCTCCTGAGGGCTCTAGAGATATCTAGACACTATAGGCAAAGCACACAGCCACATAAAAGCAAACTTCTTTTGCATGCCCTATTTGGGAATAAATGATTATCAGTTCCCCAATATAACAGAAAAAGGCTCATTTATAAATTTCCTACTCATGATTCTTCTATCCATTTTGTCTGAACATACATTTATCACTATACCCATTAAATATATGTCTCAGAGACTTAAATCTTTGAACTTTTCATATGCTGAATGTGTCCTGTATCCCAGCAGAGTTGTGGCCAACACCTACTCTCCAGTTCTTCAGCCTTGCAAAGGACAATAAACAAAATGATGATGATAGACAAGTCTCATCCAAAAAACCCGGGAGAATCTATAATTTCAAGCAAAACAGTTCTTTCCATCTTTCCCATAATATATAAACCCCCTCACTATCCAAAGCATTCACAGTGGACATCATCACAAATTCCCCGAGATTGAGGAACAAACAAATATAAGGGGGTAACCATGGACCAGTGTAAATTTATTGTTATTGTACATATTATCATGTAGTAATGGAAGAACTTGTAACATTGATATAAAAATAGTGATTACCAGAGATTCAGAGGCGAGGGGGAAAGATGAATAGGTGGAACACAGGGCACTTTTAGGGCATTGGGATTGTTCTGTATTACACTGAAATGACAGATAAATGACATTATATTAATACATTTGAGAAAGCCTATAAAACTGCACGGCTCAAAGTGTTAACCATAAACTATAGACCTTGATTTGTGCCAATGCTTCAAGTTGGTTCATCAGTTGTAACAAATGTAACTTACTAATGTAAGATGTGAACAATAGGGGAAAATGTGTATGTGGGTGTGTGTGGGTTATATGGCAATCCCACATACTTTTTATATAACTTTTCTGTGATCTAAAACTTCTCTAAATATGAAGTTTATAATGCTTTAAAAAACTGTTGGGGGAAGGAGCCCTTAAGCTTCTCACTCCGCCATCTTGATCAGGATGGGGCCCTTTATTTTCTATATAATGATTTTGAGTGGAAACCCTGTCTGATTTGGTGCCCTCTTTTAGTTTACCAAATATCCAATGACTATTTATTGAATATTCATACATTTTAGGGTTACAAATGAGATATTGTGGTATAGAAGTTAGAGAACAAAGAAGATGATTTTGTCAGGTTAAATGCACATGAAAAAAAAGCTCATAATAAGAATTTTCACAACAGGCAAATCCTTGATATAAAGGAATAGAAGAGTTCATGAGTAACCTGTGGTATATTAACACAATGGAATAATACAGAGCAATTAAGACAAAATAACTGATGGTGATATACAATAATATCAATGACTTTTATCAAGTTTATCAAGTTTAAAATATCAAAATAAAATACATACTTTTAACAGACATATATTGACATTAATTTATATGTGTGTGTGTGTATGATAGTTCCTTGTATTGAAGGAAGCATGGGTTGAGACAGAGGAAAATATAGTTTGAAATAAGTCATTATGAAGGTGTTAAATTTTCTTTTGGATTATGTATTCACTGATGCTTGCCACCTTATTAAAATATGTAAATAGTTAATCAAATAACTAAATAAAAGTGAGCAATGTATGGATCAATGAAAAAAAGGTGCACATAAGATAATAATAAATTCAAATGCGTGCACCTGAAGCTCAATTAAAAAGGAAATGCATAGTACAATATCATTTATTTTAAAAAATGGAAGTAGTTTATTTACTTTCATTGTATAAATTACACAGGTTTTAAAAAAAACATTCCAAAAATTCAGATCAGCACAATGAATTATTAAATTACCTTAAATTCTACCACTACTCTTATAATTTTGTTCACTCTTCTTTCAGAAATATTTGTAGTGCTCTGTCTCTTTGTCCCTTTCTGTCTGTTTGTTTCTATCTATTTATACATGTATATGTATGTATGTGTCTATATGTGGTGTGTTATACTATATTGCATTGAAGTATAACCAATATGATTTTTTCAGTGTTTTTTTTAAATTACTAAATGAATCTTCCTCCATTGGATCCACTACAATGTGAGGATCATTATTTTAGGGAACTTCAAAGTAACAAGAGACTTCTTGATTGCTTCAGGTCTTAGAAAAAACAAGGGTCATGGTAAGTTTCTAACGCCCCTGAATATAGGAAATATTCCCCAGTTTTGGGGAGGTGGACAATTGGAAAGGAAGTTTAAAAAGTGTATATGCTTATGTGTCTATGACGAAGGCATCTTATCCCTCTCCTAAGCAATATATCACTAACTCCAGAGAGGTTTGAAAATTCTGAGTGGGGGAACTTATATTCCCTTTGTTGGGTAGAGATCAAGGAGAAGCAAGATCCCAAAAGAGAAATGGTTGAATGGCATGTTTATACTGATTGACTTGATACAGCCTTATAGAATTCTCCCCCCACCCCCCAGCATTGTATGAATGAGAGTAGCAGAATTATCTTATATGCCTGAAAGGAGCATGAGAGTTAGGAGAGAGCCACAACAGAAAGTGGTTGACAATAGGGAAAACTTAGAAGTGAATTTTAATGGACTGACTACTGATGACCAGGTGAGTATTGTATTTGTTTCCAGGTGCTGCTATAACAAATTACCACAAAATTGGTGTTTTAAAATAACACATTATTTCCATACAGTTCTGATGGTCAAAAGTCTAAAATCATAATGTAAGCATTCCTGTGTTCCTTCTGAAGGCTTCATGGAAGAATCTGTTTCCTTGCCTATTTCTGCTTCTAGAATGAATTCATGAAGTTTCAAGGCCTGGTGTAATTTTCTGTAGCTCTTGGCTCAGCCCTATGGGCCCACAGCTCTGCTCTCTGGGTCTGAGGCTCTTTCCTCAGAGTCATCCTACCTTTTTCATGAGGAGTAGCACACATTTGTAGTTGAGAAGTTTTATATGTCTGTTTCCTACCTGTAGAATTGGGGAGTCTTCCTTCATTTTGATCTCTCTTTATGCTCTTCATGCCAATTCCGGTGGTTAAAACTTTGTGGGACTCCCATGTATGTTATAGGGATTCACTACATTAAACAAGAGTCTCCTCCACAGATCTTTCTTAGGTAATTCCATCTCTATTTTTTTTTTTTAGGATAAATCCTTTTATTTTTATTTATTTTTATTTTTTATTGTGGGTAAAAATCAAAATTTTCACAATACCTACCAACATTTGCAAAATGATATATAAATGTATATGCATATATGTGCATTTGCTTACAAAAATGTTATTTATGTATATATATAAACATATTTTAAGAGGTGCTTAGATACCCAAAATATTACACGGAACCCACTGGGATTCCCATGTTGCCCACCTCCCACACCTCCCACCACATCCCACACAAACATCTCCCACAAGTGTGGCCCACCACCCTCAATGGACTTACACATCCTGGGGCCTTGCCACCAACCATAGACCACAGATCACCCCGTAGACAACACTCTCTCCCACACAGTTCTTAGTGGTATTTACTTCTGCTGAAATGGCTGAAATCTATGATTCATACACTTAAACTCTTTAAAGAGCTCTTTGTGTGATTGCATGAGCTGACATTTTTTATCCTTCTGAAACAATAGCAAAAGGTTGTCCAGCCACACCCGTTTTCCTTTTCAGAACAAGCTTCACTGAAGGTGAATCTCCTAATTTTAGCACTATTTGCAAGAATTCACCAAATTATCAAGTCCTCCTTCCTTTTTGCTCACCAACCATTCCCTCAATCCATCTCTTTCCTCTTTCATTTTACTCAAAGCAGTGAGAAGAAAACAGGCCACATCTTTGACACTTAGCTGGGAGTTTTGTCAGCTAAATAGCTATCTTCACCAGCTATAAGTTCTACTTTCTATAGAACTGTAAGATACAATTCAGCTATGCGTTCTGTGAATATGTTGTTTTATGTGGTAAAAAGGGACTTGGAAGGTGTGATTAAATTAAGGATCTTGTGATAGGAAGATTATCTTGGATTATCTGGGTGAGCAAAATATAATCACTAGTGCTCTTCTAAGAGGAAGGCAGAAGGATCAGAGTCAGTAGTAGGAGATGTGATAATGGAAAAAAGTAGTTGGGGTTACACAAGGAAGGAACCACAAATCAAGGAATTCAGGTGGCCTTGAGAAGCTGACCAAGGCAAGAGAGTGGATTCTCACTTACTTAAAGTCAACTGATTAGGGAGTTTAATCACATCTACAAAATACCTTCAGAGCAACACCTACCTTAGTGTTTGAATAACTGGGGTCTGGTTTTTACTATTTTGACACATAAAAATGATATTACAAACATGAAGGCCATGAGTAATCACCAAGACCATTTGCCATCCCCATCCCCCAATGCCTATACATGTAATTGATGTCATTTTTAAATGAATGCATATGCTATGGATATACCATAATTTATTTGGTTAGACTACTTGGATGAATATACATCCAACTTCCACATGTTTGCAATTATAATAATAGTTAAGATTTATTGAGTTTTTACTGCTTGACACCCTCTGTTTGCAGCACATTACATGTACCAAGTTATTTAATATTCAAAACAAGTTTATGAGATAGGAAATATTATTATCCCCATTTTACAGATGAGGAAACAGACATAAAGAATTTAAATTATCTGCACAAGCTTACAAATCAAAAAGCAGAGTATAAGCAGTCTGTTTCCAGGGCCCCCATTCTAAATCATATGTACCACTATGAAACCATATTGTTTCATTGCAATTAAACAGTATTTTTTCATATGAACATCCTTAATTTCACAACTGTCTCATTATATTTTAAGGCAAACCTGAAGAACTGAATAGTGGACTCAAAATGGTATATATCCATTGCAAATATTGTTATTGATATTCAATATTCAATATCTTTCTACATTGCATGAAAATGGCCATTTCCTATAACCCTGGGCAATACTTGATTTCATCAGTAATTTATAGAGGATGAGTGATATCATCAACATGGCAAAATAAGACATCCCCTGAAAAAGCCTTCCTGAAATTTAGCAAATAAAAAGACAAATAGCACTTCTTTAGAACTCTGGAGGAAGACAGAGACTGAAGAAGGATTGTAAAAACTCTGACTTGGAGAAACAGTAAAATCTCAGGTAGAAGTATTCTGTCCTGTACAAAATTTGATCAACACACAAAAAATAAGTAGTATTTCTGTACACTAGGAATGAATTATATGCGGAGGAAATGAAAAAAAAAATCCTATGTACAATAATAAATAAAAATTAAATATTTAGGAATTAATTGAACCAGGGATGTCAGTGACCTGTATACAGAGAACTATAAAGCACTACAAAAAGAAATAAAACAGACCTAAATAAATGGATGGACATTCTGTGTTCATGGATTGAAAGACTAAATATCATGAAGATGCCAATTCTACCCAAACTGATTTATAGATCCAATGCAATCACAATCAAAATTCCAAGAGCCTTCTTTACAGAAATAGAAAAGTCAATTACCATATTATTTGGAAATGAAAGGTGTCCCGAATAGCCAAAAACATCATAAAAGCAAAGAGTGAATGAAGTCTGAGGACTCACACTTCCTGAACTTGAAGTGTATTAAAAAGATACAGTGTTCAAAACAGCATGTTGTTGGCATAAAGACAGACACATTGATCAATTGAATCTAACTGAGAGTTCAGAAATAGACCCTTGCCTCTACACACAACTGATTTTTGATAGGACTACCTATACTGGGATAGAACAGTCTCTTCAACAAATGGTGCTGTAGGAACTGGATATCCTTCAGCAAAAGAATGAAAGAGAGCCCCTATTTCAATCCCTTTACAAGAATCACCTCAAAATGGATCAGAGTCCTAAACATAAAAGTCAGGACCATAAAACTCCTAGAAGATAATGCAGGAAATATCTTCAAGATTTTCTGGTATGTTGGGGACTCATAAATCTTACACCCAAAAAATAAAACACAAAGGAAAAAATAGATAAATAAGACCTTCTCAAAATTAAACAATTTTGCACCTCAAAGGACTTTGTGAAGAGGCTAAAATAGCCACCTCCTCAATGGAAGAAAATATTTGGAAATTACACATCCCAAAAGAGTTTAGTATTCATAATATAAAGAGAACCTAGAAGTCAAAAATAAAATGACAAACATTCCAATTAAAAATGAGCAAGATACTTGAATAGAAATTTTTATAGGAGAAATACAAATGAAAAAAACATGAAAATGTTCAACATCACTAGCTATTAGGAAAATGCAAATCAAAACCACAACAAGATATTTCACACTACTACAACAGCAACTATTACAAAAACAGAAAACTATAAGTGTTGGAGAGGATGTAGAGAGATAGAAATGCTTATTCACTGTTTTTGAGAATGTAGTATGGTATAGCCACTGCAGAAGTCTGTTTGAAATTTGGATATAGGTTTGCCATGTGACCCGGCAATACTAATACTAGGTATATAACCAGAAAAACTGAGAGCAGGGACATGAAAATACATTTGCACACCAATGTTCATAGCATCATTATTCACAATTGCCAAATGATGGAAACAAACCAGGTGTTCATTAACTGATGAATGGATAAAAAAATTGTGGTATATACACACGATAGAATATTATTTAGCTGTAGGAAGAAATGAAGTGAAGTGTATAACAACATGGAGGAAACTGGAGGGCATCATGTTGATTGAATAAGCCAGACACCAAAGATTAAATATTGTATAATTTCAGTCTTATGAATTGAATATAATGAGCAAACTCATGGAGTTAGTAGCTAGACTATAAGTAACCAGAGAATAGAATGAATTTAGAGAATGGAAAGCTGAGGTTTAATCTGGGCAAAATTGATCAAAAGTTGTTTGTAAATGTTTGGAAATGAATAGAAATAGCGAAAGAACATCATCGTGTTTGTAATTAGCAGTACTCACATATGGGTATGATAGTGGTTGAAAGGGAAAGTCTAAGTATCACTTGAAAGAAAACTAAAAAATGAAACATGGACTGTATAGCATAGTGACCCTTTTGAGAAAACTGAGGATGGTAAATAGTGCATATATTAGAATGTTTTTCTCGGAAATAGAACAAGTGTATGTTATTGATACAAGGTGTTACCATCAGGGTAATATTTGGGCAAAAATACAACCAACACAAACTATGAATGGACAGTAGTGGATGGTAATATATTAACCTTCCATGAATGGTAAGAAAGGAAGGCTAAGTGAAAAAAAACTAGGGAAAAAGTACTACGTATTGTTAGACTCTTCATACAAAGTGCATATACAAATAAATTATAGAGAAGAAAGCTACATTTTGATGGCTGTTAGCAACTTATTGACCCAATATTTGTAAAATGTCTGTTTGGGCAGGTAAATTTATGTAATGCAGTGTTTGAAACAGGTGAAAAATTTCCCTTTTTAAATGTATCTTGTCCCTCAAGTTATGCCTCTGAATTCCCAAAGTGTACCATTTTTTATACTTTGCTTCAAATAAATAGAAAAATAATTATAATTCTTTCTAGCGCATCAGTAGGGCTAATAGTGAGAGGTGCCACTCCCATCTCCACCCCTTGATTCCTGGACACCTGAATCCTGGATATGGGAGAAAGAGTACTATAGAGTGGATGTTGATTTAGAGCATACACACTCTTGGTGAACATTGTCCCTGCAAGGTATTGCCACCAATGGACACAATTACTGAGCCTTCAAAAGGTCATCCCACCATTCTATCAATCCAGCTGCTTCAAGATGATGTGGAGCATGGTAAAGACCAGTAAATTCCATGAACATGTGCCAATTACTACACATCATTTGCTTTGGATTGGGTCACTTGATCAGAAGCAATCCTGTGTGGAATACTATGGTGGTGGATAAGGCCTTCTACGAGTACATCGATGGTAGTTTTGACAGAAGCACTGTGTTCAGGGAAAGCAAATCCATATCTGGAGTATGTGTTTATTCCAGTTAGAACAAACTATTGCCCCTTCCATGGTGGAAGTGGTCTAATGTAATCAAACTGTCACCAGGTAGCAGGCTGATCACCTGGGGGAATTTATCACATTTTGTAGTAATGTGGGTCTCTGCTGCTGGCAGATTGGGCACACAGCAGTGGCTGTAGCCAGGTCAGCCTTGGGGAGGGCAAGTCCATGTTGCTGAGCCCATGCATAACCTCAATCTCTACCACCATAGCCACTTTGTGAGCCCATTGGGCAATGACAATTGCTGGGAAAAGAGGCCAACTGGGGTCCACAGAAAAGGTCATCTTATCCATTTTTTTTTTTTTTAGTTTTTTTTTTTTATTGTGGGTAAAAATCAAAATTTTCACAATACATACCAACATTTGCAAAATGATATATAAATATACATGCATATATGTGCATTTGCTTACAAAAATGTTATTTATATATATAAATATATTTTAAGAGGTGCTTAGATTACCCAAAATATTACACGGAACCCACTGGGATTCCCATGTTGCCCACCTCCCACACCTCCCACCACATCCCACACAAACATCCCCACAAGTATGGCCCACCACCCTCAATGGACTTACACATCCTGGGGCCTTGCCACCAACTATAGACCACAGATGATTAAAATCTTCCTCTGATGAAGTCATCCTCTGGTGAGCATTCACATGGGACAAAATATCTTCATGTTTTTTGCCCACTGAAGAAGGTCTATCCATATACCTCTTCCCCAGATTTTTTTCACCAATTTTCCAATCATGTTCCTTCCAAGTCCCTGACCATTCAGCCAAGCCATTGGCAATAGCTCATGTATCAGTATACAAACATACCTCAAGCCATTTCTTCTTCCAAGCAAGCAAAATGAACAATCATGTGCACTACTCAAAGTTCTGCTCACTAGGAGGATCTCCCCCTCACTACTGTTCTTCAGGCATATCCCAGCTGTGCTGCAGCTGCAGACTTTCAAGTGGTTCATGCAGAACCATGTGTAAACCAGGCCCATGTTTTCTGTGCCTCTTTCAAATGACTGTAAGTATTTCCCCTAAGAAGCCATAGCTGTGGGCTGGGAAAGAGAAGGTAATGTGGCAGAAGTGGAGAACATGGACATTTGAGCCACTTCTTCATGTAACTTTCTTGTGCCTTCAGGACCTGCTGGAGCCCTATCTTATATATACCACTTATATTTTACGATAAAGTGATGCTGTGCATGTGAAACTTTATGGTTTGGCTTATCAGGCCACAAACAGGTCATGATAAGCAACTCAGGTCTCATGGTAACTTGATGGCCCATGGTTAAGTGTTTGATCTCTGCTAAGGCCCAGTAGCAGGCCAAAAGCTGTTTCTCAAAAGGACAATTATATACAGAGGATGGCAAGGCTTTGCTGCAAATTCATGAGGGTCTACATTGTGATTCTCCTATAGGGTTCTGCCAAAAGCTCCATACAGCATCTCTTTTTGTCAGTGATTATAACAGCATAATTGGATTTGCTGGATGATATGGCCCAAGTGGCAGAATAGCTTGCACAGCAGCCTCTACTTATTTCAGAGCCTCCTCTTACTCCAGTAACCACTCAAAACAAGCAGCATTTTGGTAATTTGATGAATGAGCCAGAATAGCACACCCAAATGTGTAATAAATTGTCTCCATAATCCTAAGAGGCCAACTAGGCATTGTGCTTCTTTTTTGGTCATAGGAGGGGGCCAAGGGCAACAGCTTCTCCTTCATTTTAGAAGGGATATCTCAACATGCCCCACATCACTGGTCACCTAGAAATTACACAGAGGTGGAAGGACCGTGTATTTTTTTAAACAATTTTTATTTTAAAAGAAGCTTTAGATTACATAAACGTTACATCACAAATATAGGGGATTCTCATATACCCCACACTCTTCCCCTCCCACACTTTCCCATGTTAACAACATTTTTCATTAGTTTGGTAGATTTGTTACAATTGATGAACACATATTGAAGCATTGTACAAGCCAAAGACTATAGTTTACATTATAGTTTATATGCTTCATCCCACACAAATTTATATTTTGACAAAATATATAATGGCCTGTATCCGTCATTGCTATGTCATTCAGGGCAATTCCAATGTCCCAAAATGCCCCCATGTTGCACATATTCTTCCCTCTCCCTCCTCTCAGAACCTCTGGTGGCCACTGCCTTTACATCAATGATACAAATTCTTCTATTGCCAGAATAATCATAATTCTACTTTAGTCCATAGTTTCTTTCCACCCTTATATTTGTTCATTCCTCAATCTTGAGGATTTGGGGATGGTGATAACCACCCTGTCTCTGATTGAGAGAGGGCATAGATCCCATGGGACATTTGGATGGAACTGTATTGCTTGCATTTGCAGATACTGTCTGCTTTCTGGGATGGGCGTTGTCCATCATCATCCTTTTGTTAGTTGTCCTGGGTGAGTCCAATGAACTGATGAGTAGGTGTTGCAACTCTGCTGAGATTAATTCAGGGCTCAATCATCATATAAACAAAACCAAAAATTTAAGTCTCTGGGGCATATATTTAACAAGTATAGTACTAATTATAGATTCATATAAAAGGGACAGAAGAGCCACGTGTAGGGAAATTATAAATGAGACTAGCTCTCTTATATTGGGGAGCATATATTCCAAAGTAAAGCCTATTGATTGGGTGCTGAACTTTTGAGCTGTCTGCCCTGCTTATAGTGTCTGGATGTCTCTAGAGACCCCAGGAACCCTGCTTTTTGAGGCACTGTTTAGTGTGGCAGTCAATGAGATCCTGCTGAGACATGCATAAGCGTAACCTCTGGAATAACATCCCGAACCTTTTGGAAGTCTCTTAGCCCTAAAAACTCATGTGTATTTAATATTTCCACCTTTTGGTCAAGGTCTTTTTCCAGATTCATCACTAGTCAGTGCTTGATAATAATCCCTCAGTGCAGGGAGGATCATCCCTGGGAGTCTTGCCCCACACTGTGGGAAAGGTAGTTGTGTTTATATGCTGAATCTGGTTTAGAGACAGGGCACATTTGAGCAACAAGGAGGTTTTCAGGAGGTAACTCTTAGGCAATATATAATACTAGGCTAAATTTTAATTTCACAAGTAAATGTTCATAAAATACGGTCATCAATATCAAGGGCCTGGCTAATGGTCTGTCCTCCTTTGCTAGGCACTGCCCATGTCCTTGGAAATCTTGCTGCTTTATTAGAGAATGTAGCAGGCCTTCCCAGGATGGGAATTCAATATTCTTTTGGTTATTGGGTGGGACTCCACCCATCGAGGCAATTCCCAATGTCCACTTGAACATATTCATATGTCATAGAGGCATGCCCCAGGTGAACCCCTCCCCACACATGCCCCATCACTGACACCCCATACCAGTGATCCTTCCCTGCCATAGTTGTGACCCTTCTGTGATTCAAAACCTCCTCAAAAAGGGAAGAAGCAGCAGGTGAACTCAGGATTTGTAGGTCTGTAGTTCAAGCTACAATGGACGGGAATGTTCTTTTTTTTTTTATTTTTTTATTTTTTTTTTATTTTTATTTATTTTTTTTATTATGGGTAAAAATCAAAATTCTCACAATACATACAAACATTTGTAAAATGATATATAAATATATATGCATATATGTGTATTTGCTTACAAAAATGTTATTTTTTATATATATATATACATATATTTTAAGAGGTGCTTAGATTACCTAAAATATTATACGGAACCCACTCGGATTCCCATGTTGCCCACCTCCCACACCTCCCACCACATCCAACACAAACATCTCCCATAGTGTGGCCCACAAATATGGCAGGGGAGGATTACTGGTGCAGGCTGTTGGGCATGGGATAATATGTGGTCCAGGTATTTTTGTTGGATTTAGATCCTATCCTCTGACATGTAAGTCTAGTGTACTTGCTACTTCTTGCTCACTAGGTCCAATCAACATGATATAATCAATATAATGGACCATTGTGATATCTTGTGGGAGGTGGAAATGATCAAGCTCCCTGCAGACAATATTATAGGGCTTGAGAGTTCACAGACACCTGAGGTGAGACAGCGAATTTATATTGCTGGCATTGCCAGCTGAAAGCAAGCAGTTTCTGGTGGTCCTTACTAACAGCAATTGAGAAAAAAAGCATTTGAGAGATCAATAGCTGCATACCAAGTTCCATTGGAAGTGTTAATTTGCTTAAGCAATGATACCACATCTAGAACAGCAGCTTCAGTTGGAGTCACCTCCAGTTAAGTTTGCAATAATCTACTGTCATTCTACAAGATCTATATAGGAGAGTTGAATTGGGATGTGGTGGGAATTGCCACCCCTGTATGCGTCAAGTCCTTGAATGTGGCACTGATCACTGTGTTCCATCCAAAATTCTGGCACTGCTTTTGGTTTACTATTTATTTAGGTAGGGGTATTTCTAGTGGCTTCCACTTGGACTTTACTACCATAATATTCTGCACTCCACAAGTCTTGAAACCAGTGTGGGGATTCTGTCAGTTGCTGAGTATGTCTATTGCAATTATGTATTCCAGAATTGGGGAATTAACCAAATAATCATTCTGGGGACCCACTGGACCCACTGTGAGATGGACATAAGCTAAACTTCCATTGATCACCTGTCCTCCATAAGCCCCTACTCTGACTGATGTACCACAGAGACGTTTTGTGTCTCCCAGAATTAATATCACTTCTTAAGCAGTGTATAATAATTCCCCAAATACCTGATAATTTCCTTTTCCCCACTACAGTTACCCTGATAAAAGGCTATAGTTTTCTATGGGTAAGGCTGGGAGGAAGATTAACAGTATAAAATTTTGGCAGTCGAACTGTGTCTTTCACTAAGGTTACTCTGCTTTCCCCACATTCAAGGGGCTCTGGACTTGTAAACTGTGTCAAGTCTGGGAACTGATGACGAGGCTGTGACTCTGATTTTGTAATTCAAGTTAGACTTTTGTTCACTTGACCTGTAACTCTTCAGCTTATACAGAACCAATAGGAATTTAGTAGACTGCCCATCTATTTTACTTCTAGGTATGTAAAACACCATCTGTCTGTGAGACTCAGACTATTTTGGGGTTTTGATTCTGCTGTTCTTTGTGGTAGAAATGCCCATCTTGTCTTTGGTGATTAAGTGCTGTCACTTGGCTTCTTACAACCTGGGATCTGATCATCCTCAATGTGTTTAAGGATCTCAGTTCAGAGTCAGCCTTTCCTATGATAATACCTGACCAACAAAGACGAGAAACCACAGGGCTCTTCAGAGAAGATGGATTTATTTCTACAAATTCATTCCTCAAGTCTTGGTGAGAGATGTGTCCTCTGGACATTCCTGGGGTGGGTGAGGTCTTACATGTTAAATCCACTCTAACATTCCAATTTCTCTAAGCCTTTGTATCCCCTCTACATTATACCAGAGCAGTTCTGGCATTTCAACCTTAGGTAATATCAGCCATCTTTTTTTCCATCTTTCAGGTAGCTACCTGAAAAACCTGGTGGAGCCCTTTCTATTCCCTTCGGCTACAAATCTGAACCCAGAATGTCTGCTTAGTTGGCCCATATCAATTAATTCAACCTGCTCCCACTTTATATTCCTTCCACCAGTATCTCACACCCTTAATAGCCATTCCCAGAAATAATCCCCTGATTTGTCTATATAAATTGGAAAATTCATGCAGTTCTTTTGAAGTATAGCATACTTCCTCATAGGTCACACTTTGTATCTCATCTTTTGGGGCCTATTGGGACTTTAGTTTAGTTATAGGGACTGGAATAAGAGGGGTGGTGGAGATGGGGAACAAGAAATATTAGAAGTTTCTTGCAAGCCACTTACCTCAAGGCATTCCATTGCAGTTTCATTTGATAAAACAAGATTAATCTGTTCAGGTGGATGTTGGATGGCACAAACCTTTGGACAGACTGGAGGCAGGTTGGCTGTTTCCTCAGAGTTGGCTGGAGGTCGGATGGCTGTTTCCTCAGGGTAGATTGGGAGTTGGGTGTCTGTTTCTTCAGGGAAGACCGTTACAGGTTTATTTGGCAAAGACTCAGTAGAATTTAGCCTTTCAATTTCCCTCTTGCCATCATTATAAATCCATATGCCCCCATTCCAATATTCATTATCTCATTCATTTTCTTTTTTTTTTTTATTTATTTTTATTGTGGGTAAAAATCAAAATTCTCACAATACATACAAACATTTGCAAAATGATATATAAATATATATGCATATATGTGTATTTGCTTACAAAAATGTTATTTATATATATATATACATATATTTTAAGAGGTGCTTAGATTACCCAAAATATTACACGGAACCCACTGGGATTCCCATGTTGCCCACCTCCCACACCTCCCACCACATCCCACACAAACATCTCCCACAAGTGTGGCCCACCACCCTCATTGAACTTATACATCCTGGAGCTTACCACCAATCATAGACCACAGTTCACACTGTAGACCACACTCTCTCCCACTCAGTTCTGAGTGGTGTGTGCTGATTTAAAATGGCCTACATCTGTTGCCACAACGGTACTCAGGACAACTTCCAACTCCCAAAGAAGCCCCTGTATTTCAACTGCTCATCCCGTCCCTACCCCAAAAGTGTCAAGTGGCCACTGGCTCCACCTCATTGTTATAATTTCTTACCATATGTGAACAAGAGAATACCATCAACTCCACTCTAGTCCATAGTTGTTCCCCTAATCCAGAGGAGACTGGGATGGTGATGTCGACTCCAACTCCGAGTGAGAGAGGGCTTATATCCCATGGATATGATGGGTGGAATGATCCTGCCTGCAGATGCAGGCCCTCTCCATTCCCTGGGATGGCCATTGACCATCGTTGTCTCCTCACCAGGTGACTTGGATGAGTCCATTGAGCTGTAGGGTAGGAGTTGCAGCTCCACTGAGATTTCATGCACACCTGGCACATAGGTAGGTGGCAGGCTCCAGTCTCTGGAAGTATACCTAAAAACTCCAGCATCACATATAGGTTTGAATAGAAGGGACTGGTGAACCATTTGCAGGGAGGACTTATTTGAGTGTAATTCTGTCACTCTCAGAAGCACAGATTCCAAAATAGAACCTACTGATAAGGCATCAGTCTCTGGGGCTATCCCCCCTTATATAGGACCTGGGTGTCTCTGGAGCACTCAGGAACCCCTCTGTGTGGGGTGATAGGCACTTAGATGTTCTATGAGCTCCTACTGAGGTGTGCATAAGAGTTACCTCTGGGATGACCTCCCGACACTCTTTGAAGTCTCTTAGCCACTTGAACTCATTTGTCTTTACCATTTCACCCTTTTATTCAAGGTCTTTTTCCAGTTGTGTTGCCAGTTGTTACTTGGTATTAATCCCTCGTTGCCAGGGAGGCTCATCCCCGGGAGTCATGTCCCACATTGGGGGGAAGGTAATGCAATCATATGCTGAGTTTGGCTTAGAGAGAGGCCACATTTGAGCAACAAGGAGGCTCTCAGGTGGCAACTCTTAGGCACCCCACAACTGCAGGCTAAGTCTCATTTACAAGAGCAAAGACTCACAAGGGTAGTCATCAATAAAAAAAAACACATCAGTGGGTCATCCTATTTTGACAGGCACTGTCCCTACACTCAGAGGACTATTGCTGCTCCCTTGGAGACTGTGGCAGAGCTCTCCAGTCTAGGAATTCAGATTCCCTCATTTATTGTGTGATTATCCACCCATCGTGACCATTCCCCATCCCCCGATCCTTTGAATGATTTTGTATATATTTCATGTATATTCGGATGAACCAACCCCCACGAAACACCCCCAGATACCCCCCCAATAAAACCCCACAGTACCCATTGTAATCCTTCTGTGATCCAAATCCTCCATGAACATTTAGTCCATAAAATAATCAAATACACTTACTAGGTAAAAGAAACAAGTGTGATAAGCTTACATGCAAGAGACATACATAAGGAAACTCAGGGGGGAAAAAAAAAAGAGAGAAGGAAAAAACACAAATAATCAAACAAAGAACAAAACAAAATAAAATATAATTAGTGGATTGGGATATTCAAAAAATGGGCAAAAAAGCAAAGGAAATGCCTTTAAATTATATATATATATATATATATATATTCATTTTTTTTCCATTCTCTTTTCTTTTTTCCCTTTTTTCCTTCCCTTTATCACTGTGTTATCGGATGTCTGGTGTGCCATGACACCTTCCTCCTCTCAATCCCCATTGTCTCCCAATTTTTCATTTAATTTTCAAAGAAGTTTTAGGTCACAGCAAAGTCACACACGGAGTGCCGGAGACTCCCAGATACCAAACCACCCCCCCTTCCCCACCCCATATTAACTCC
>JAKSZT010054032.1:955828-978486 GCA_026826555.1 Tolypeutes matacus
CCATCTTGCCTCAACTCCATCAAATATCATTATATCTTTTACCTCCACAAAGCTCTTAAGCTGTCAAAAACATTCTCACCCAGATCTTTGCCTTTTATAAGCATGGGAAAAGCTGTATTCAGTGGTGATATTTTGCATATCACTATTGCCAACTCATACCATGGTCTATCCATGACTTTTTGATTATTGGAAACAGAAACATTAGTGCCTTTGAATCTAATGAGGAGAGAGGTAATTGCAAAAACCCCAGAACAAATTCAGAAATCCTGCTTTAAGATTTTGTTTCTCAAGAACTACTCCTGGTACCAAGATGTATAATTCAGGGTTCTCTTGTGAAACAGAACTGACAGGAGATATCAGTAAATATGATGAGATTTTATAAAATTGACTCACGTGATTGTCGGGATGCACAGGTCCAAATTCTGCAGGGCAGGCTGCATGCTGGGAACTCCAATGAAGGTTTTTAATGAATTCTCCAGGAAAAGTTGGCTACCTGAAGTAAAGATGGAAATTCTCTCTTCAGACTGCTGAAACCATTACTTCTATTATGGCAATCAATTAATTGGATGAGATGTCTGTCATTGCTGAAGGCATTCTCCATAGTTGATGTAGATGCATTCAGCCATAGATGCAATCAACTGACTGATGATTTAAGTCCACAAAATGCTCTTACAGTAATAATTAGGCCAGTACTCGCTTGACTAAAGAACCAGGCACCATTACCTGGCCAAGTTGACACATGAGTCTAACTGTCACATCTATTTGCCATCCTAAAATATAATATTTATAATATCACACTTAAATTTTATATTTTAAATCCAAAGTTGCTTAAGAGAATTTTGTTTTAGTAAAATTTCAAAAATATGTGTTGTGGAGAATGGTGTGATGTACCACCTTTCAGGAATAAAGGACTTCTTTCCTTAGTTGCTGGGGTGCATCAGACAGACCGCCTTCAGCTGTCTGCTCCTTTTCTGAGATTATTTGAATCTCAGATGAAGATGAAGAGTTATACCTTGTCCAAAGTCATGCCCTCTTCCCAGGTGGACTACCATCCAATAACAGACTGAAGCAAGGGTATAAAGGGTATAAAGTTTCACCAGAACTGTTCTTGTAAATAAAATTTTATTGGAACACAGCTATGCTCATCTGTTTATTTATTGTCTGTAGCTGTTTTTATAGTATAATGGCAATATACAGTAGTTGTGACAGGCACTGTATGGCCCAGAAAGTCAAAAGTATTTACTATGAGGTCTTTTAAAGAAAAAGTTTGCAGACTCCTTCTCTAAAGGTTTTGGCTATATTGTTTCCTTATGGCATTGGGTGATAGTGTCATTGGGACTAAAGTGCAGTTAGACTTCTCCCTCACACATATGTTGATCCTCAGAGCACTGTAGCAAGTTAAATTAGTATCACAACAAAAACATGTTCTTAATCTTAATCTGTATTCTTGTGGGTGTGAACCCATTTGTAAACAGGATATTTTTAAAATATATTTTTATTTATTTTTAAAAGATACTCAGATTACACAAAATGCTACATAAAAAAATATAAAGGATTCCCATATACCCCACATCCCAAACTTCCCACCCTTCCCCACATTAACAACTTCTTTCATTAGTGTGGTACATTCATTACAATTGATAAACACATTTTAGAGCATTGCCACTAAGCATGGATTATAGTTTACATTGTAGTTTACACTCTCTCCCACTCAATTCCATAGGTTATGGCAAGATATATAATGGCCTGTATCTGTCTTTGCAATATATTTCAGGAAAATTACAAGTCCTGAAAATGCCCCCATATTACACTTCTTTTTCCCTCTCCATGACTTCAGCACCTCCAGTGGCCACTGTCTCCAGATCCATGATATAATTTCTTCTGTTGCTAGAATCACATTAAGTCTATAGTAGAATACCAGTAAGTCCACTCTAGTCCATATTTTATTCCCCAGTCCTGAGGATTCTGGGGTGGTGATGCCCACTTTACCTCTAATTGAGAGGGAGCTTCGATCCCATATGGCTGATGGATGGGACTCTTGCTTGCAGTTTTAGACTCTCTCGGTTCCTTGGTGTGGTGGGTGTCCATCCTCACTTCCTTGTTAGTTGTTCTGGGTGAGTCCATTGAACTGGAAAGTAGCTGTTGCAACTCCTCTGAGGCTCAAAGCCCAGCTTGCATAAGAACAGACCAAAGATTCAAGTCTCTTGGATGTACATCTACCAACTCCAGCACTAGCTATAGGTTCAAATAAAAGGAATAGAAGGGGCATGTGTAGAGAAGTCACATCTGAGTCCAACTCTGTCACACTCAGGAGCACAAACTCCAAAGTAGGGCCCAGTGGCAAGGCACCAAGCTCCAGAGCTATCTGAAATGACCGTAGGACCTGTGTGTCTCCAGAGCCCTCAGAAGCCCTACTGTTTGGGGTAGTATCCACTTTTGCAGTCTATGAGATCCTGCTGAGATGTGCAAAAGTGTTACCTGTCTAATGACCTCTCAACTCACTTTGAAGTCTCTTAGCCATATAAACTCATTTGTTTTTACCTTTCCCCCCTTTTACTCAAGGTTTTTTTCCCAGTTGCATCACCAGCTCATCCCTAGTAGTAATCCCTCAGTGCCAGGGAGTCTCACTCCTGGGAGTCATGTCCCATGCTGGGGGATAGGTAATGCATTTATATGCCATTTGGCTTAGAGAGAGGCCATATTTGAGCAACAAGGAGGATCCCAGTAGGTAATTCTTAGGAACACTAGGTTAAGTTTCCCTTTCAAAAGCAGAGGCTCATAATCAAGATCAAGTGCCTATCAACGGACCATCTTTCTTCACTAGTCATTATACCTGCACTTGGGGGATTGTTGCTGTTCCATTAGAGAATGTGGCAGAGCTCCCAGGGATGGGAATTCAATATTCTTTCGGTTGTTATGTGAATCTCTATCCATTCTGGCAATGCCCTATGAACATTTGACCACATTTGTATACCTTATATGTATGCCCAGGTGAACATCCTCCCATGTATCGCCCATCACTGACACCCCACACCAATGATCTGCCCATGCTACAGTTGTAACCTTTCTGTGATCCAAAACCTCTTCAAAAGTGAAGCCAAGAACATCATTAAATACAATTAATAGAAAAGTGAAATAATGATAGATTTAAACATAAGAAATAAAATACATAATAATTTAGAAAAACTAAAACCTGCCAAAGTAAAAAAAGAAATTGGGATATTTAAAAATAATGAAAAATATTTTTAAAAATTTTTAAAAATTAAAAATTAAAAAAAGCTGTTGTTTTACCTTTCATCACTGTAATATGTCATCCTGTATGTACAGAGGCATTTTCTTCCATTTCTTCCCCAGTGTCTTACTTTTTTTTCCTTTTGTCTTAAATGAAGTTTCAGATCACAGTAAAGTCAAATACAGAATATAGGGGACTCCCATATACCCAACATCCTCTCCCTTTCTCCCTTTCCCGTATTAATAACCTTTTTACATGTGGATGATTCATTTGTTACAACTGATGTACAAATATTGAAACATAGCTACTAACCATGGTCAATGGTTTACATTATGGTTTATATTTTAGACCTTACACTTTTATAAATTTTTGATGAAATTTAACATGGTTTGTATCTGTCATTGCAAGATCATGCAGAACACTTCTATTGCTCCCTAAATATGCCCTCTTCCATCTTTTCTATTCCTCCCTCCCCTTCCCCTTTGGGCCCTCCGCAACCCCCAGTCTTCACTCCTTGAAGCACAAGATTCATAGATACTTGCAACAATGATGAGGGCTTGACACATTAGTCTGTCCTCCCCTATTATGAACCACACATGCTGTCATGAGACACCCTCCCCTCTGTTTGAGAACATATCAGGCCTCCCCAGGATGGGAGTCCAACTCCTTACCCTCATTATTTGGGTCTCCACCCACTGATACAGCACACTATGACAAAATGTTCACTAGCACATTCTCTAGAAGCCTGCCCCAGGTGCACCCTGTCCTACATAACCCTCCACATCCACCACTCTACACCAGTACCCTCCTCTTCAACATTAGCCAGAAGAATATTCCCAACATTGTAGTTTATTTATTTATTTATTTATTTATTTATTTTTTATTGTGGGTAAAAATCAAAATTTTCACAATACATACCAATATTTGTAAAATGATATATAAATATATATGAATATATGTGCATTTGCTTACAAAAATGTTATTTATATATATATATAAATATATTTTAAGAGGTGCTTAGATTACCCATAATATTACATGGAACCCACTGGGATTCCCATGTTGCCCACCTCCCACACCTCCCACCACATCCCACACAAATATCTCCCACAAGAGTGGCCCACCACCCTCAATGGACTTAACACATCCTGGGGCCTTGCCACCAACCATAGACCACAGTTCACATCGTAGACCACACTCTCTCCCACACAGTTCTGAGTGGTGTGTGCTGATTTAAAATGGCCTACATCCGTTGCCTCAACGGTACTCAGGACAACCTCCAAATCCCAAAGAAGCCCCTGTATTTCAAATGCTCGTCTCCTCTCTGCCCCAATTGTAGTTTTAACCATATACCTCTAAATCCAGAGTTCACCTGCTCCTTCCCCAAGTCTCCCCCTATTCCATGGATAGTCCCACCCAAACTCCTAACCCTACTCACCCTCACAAACCAGCACCACTGTACCAAATCACATCACTGCACCACTGTCATGCTCA
Organism: Tolypeutes matacus; assembly: GCA_026826555.1. Taxonomy (NCBI): domain Eukaryota; kingdom Metazoa; phylum Chordata; class Mammalia; order Cingulata; family Chlamyphoridae; genus Tolypeutes; species Tolypeutes matacus. The sequence goes on from JAKSZT010054032.1 coordinate 960,555, forward strand.
TCCACTGCACAACTACACTCTTCCACACTTCCACATTTTTGTAGATTTTGCCCACGTGGGCATCAGCCCACAACCCTCTACTCCCTTTCTGTCTCCTGTAAACCTTTCTTCCAGACCATAGCTCTCTGAGTCGGCTAAATTTGCTTAATTTATATCAAAGAGGTCATGTAATATTTGTCCTTCAATGCCTGGCTTGCTTCACTCGACATAAGGTGTAAATAAGATCTTTTGAAAATTTTATTTCAGTTAATTTAGGGACCACCTGAAAAAGTTCAGACTTTAATCATTATTACTGGTGTCTTCTATCAGCAGAACAATTCAGATGCAGTCAGGCAGAGAAAGCTACAGGAAGAAATATGTGTGTATGTATGTGTATCTCACATTTTGTTTATCCATTTATAAATTGATGAAAATTTCCATTCTATCACTTCATTTGATACTGCTATGATCATTTATGTAAAAATTTTGGCATGGCCATATATTTTCAATTCTATTGAGTATATACCTATGCAAGAAATTGTTGGGTCATTTTGTAAGTCTGCGTTCATTATATTGAGGAACTGCCAGACTATTTCCAAATCAACTGCACTATTCATTTTACAATTCTACATTTTTGCAAAAAAATGTTATTGTTCCTCTTTATATATTTAGGCATCCTAGATTGTGTGAAGTGGTTTCCAATTGTGGTTTTGATTTGCATTTCCCTTTTGAATAATGATATTCTGTGTCTTTTCATGTACTTATTGGTCATTTGAATATATTCTTTTTTATAATCCATTACTTTTTTCACAATTCCCAAACACTCCCATCCAACAGTATCCTCTAATCTGCATTATATCTCTGTGACTTTGCTATTTCTAATCATCTCTTATAAGTAATATCATAAATATTTGAGCTTATGTGCTTTGCTTATTTCACTGAACATGATGTTTCAATGTTCTTCTGTGTTGCAGCATGTCTCAGAACATCATACTATCTTCTGGCCGGATAATATTCCATTGTGTGTATGTACCACATTTTGTTTATCCATTCATTTATTCATGGAAACATGAGTTATTTATTATTTTGGCTATTGTGAATAATACTGCTATAAATCTTGGTTTCCAAGTTTCTATTTGAGACCTGTTTTCACTTTCTTTGAGTATGTACCCAGAAGTACAATTGCTGGGTCATATGATAATTCTATACTTAAATTTTTGAGGAGAAGCCAATTGATTACTACAGTGACTATAAAATTTTACATTCACACAAACAATGCACTACAGTTTCAATTTCTCTTCAATCTCTCCACCACTTGTTATTTTCCATGTTCTTAATAACCATTCTTGTGGGTGTGAAGTGGTATCCCTTTGGGTTTTTGATTTGTATTCCAGTAATGGCTCATGTGAACATCCTTTCATATGCTTACTGGCCATTTGTATATCTTTTTTTTTTTAACAAATCAATTTTATTGACATATATTAATAAAGCATAAATCCATCCAAAGTGTAAAATGAATGGTATTTGGTGTAATCACATATTTATACATTCATCACTTCAATCATTCTTAGAACACATTCATTATTCCAATAATAATAATAAACAACAAACCAACGAACAAAACTCACCTCTCAATCTCTCTATGCATCCCCTGCAATACATAGGCTGCTACTCTTTTTCCTTCTCTCTAGCATATCTGTATTTATATTTTGTAGAAACAGTCTTATGTATGCAATATCAACCATATTTGTGTTTTACATGAAGTTTTACTATCTTATACAGTCCCATGTTACAGTTTTTAACTTTCCTTCTAGTATCATACATGACCTTAGATATTCCCTTTCTTTTTTAAATATAATATTTTATTTTTTAAAAGATACTTAGATTACATAAATGTTACACAAAAAATATAGGGATTCCCATATGCCCTACTCCCCACACCTCCCACACCCTCCAACATAAACAGCCTTCAGAAGTGTGGCACATTCATTGCAACTGTTAAACACGTCCTGGGGCTTTGCCATTAAGCATGGACCTTAGTTCACATTGTAGTCTACATTTTCTCCCACACAGTTCTGCATGTTAGGTGATGACACTGCAATGACATTCAGGACGATTCCCAAGTCCCCAAAAAGCCCCTGTATTACAACTATTTTTACCTCTCCATGTCCCCAGAGCCTCCAGTGGCCACTGGCTCCAGATCAACGTTGTAATTTCTTCCATTGATAGAATCACAATAGGTCTATAGGGTCTATAGTCTATAGTAGAATACCAGTAAGTCCACTCTAGTCCATAGTTCTTTCCCCAAACCTGAGGATTCTGGGATGGTGATGCCCACTCCACCTCTAATTGAGAAGGGGTTTATACCTTATGGGGAAGATGGATGGGACTATCTTGCTTGCACTTGCAGACTCTCTCTTCCTTTGGATGTTTGTTATCCATCATCATCTCCTTGTTATTTGTCCTTGGTGAGCCAATGAGCTGTACAGTAGGTGTTGCAACTCCGCTGAGGTTCCGGGCCCAGCTAGCACAAGGACATCCCAAAGACTCCAGTCTCTTTGGTGTACACCTACAAACTCCAGCACCAATTATAGGTTTAAATAGAAAGAACCAATGAGTTATGTGTAGGGAAGACATAATTTAGTCCAACTCTGTCACCCTCAGGAGCACAAACTCCAAAGTAGGGCCCACTGGCAAGGTACCAAACTCCAGAGCTATCAGCCCTGACTGACGATAGGACCTGGGTGTCTCCAGAGCCCTCAACAGCCCCACTATTTGGGGTAGTATGCACTTTGGCAGTCTATGAGATCCTGCTGAGATGTGCATAAACTTTCCCTCTGGGATGACTTCCCGACTCACTTTGAAGTCTCATAGCCATATAAACTCATTTGTCTTTACTTTTTCCCACTTTTATTTGAGGTCTTTTTCCAGTTGCTTTGCTAGCTGGTGCTTGGTAGAAATCCCTTGATGCCAGGGAAGCTCATACCCGGGAGTCATGCCCCATGCATTTATATGCTGAGTTTGGCTTAGAGAGAGGCCACATTTGAGCAACAAGGAGGCGCTCAGGAGGCATCTATTAGGCACCCCGCAACAATAGGATAAGTCTCCATTTTAAGAACAAAGGCTCATGAGCATAGTCGTCAATATCAAGGGCCCATCAGTGGATCACCCTCCTTCACCAGTCATTGCCCCTCCACTTGGGGGACTGTTGCTTTTCCATTAGAGAATGTGGCAGAACTCTCCAGGATGGGAATTCAATATTCTCTTGGTTATTGTGTGAATCTCCATTCACTGTGATAATGCCCAGTGAACATTTGAACATTTTTATATACCTTATATGTATGCCCAGGTGAACTTCCTCCATGTATCCCCCATCACTGACACCCCACACCAATGTTCCTTCCCTGCCCCTGTTGTAACCCTTCTGTGATCCAAAGTTTCTTCAAAAATGAAGGCTTAAAATAGCCAAATATAATTAATAGGAAAATGAAATAATAATGATAAGTTTAAATATAAGAAATAAAACACATAAATATTAAAAAAACTAAAAACAAAACAAAATTAAAAGGTTGGTGTATGAAAAAATAATGAAACATAATAAAAAAATTTTTTTGACATTTTGTCTTTCATCAATGTAATATCTGGTGTCCTGTCTGTAGAGTGGTATTTTCTTCCATTTACTCCCCCAGTGTCTTAGTATTTTTCTTTTTCTTTTCAAAGAAGTTTTAGGTCACAGTAAAGTCACATACAGAAAACAGGTGGCTTTCATATACCCAACAGCCTCCCCTTTTCCTCCTTCCCATATTAATACCTTTTTATATGTGGATGGTACCTTTGTTATAACTGATATAAAAATAATGAAACATAGCTACTAAACATGGTCAATGGTTTCATTATGGTTTACATTTTAGAACGTACACTTTTGTACATTTTGATGATATTTAACGTATCCTGTGTCCATCATTGTAAGACCATGTAGAACACTTCCATTGCCCACTAAATTCCCCCTGTTTGATCTATTCTATTCCTCCCTCCCCCACACCTCAGAGCCCATGGTAACCTCCTGGCTTCACTCCTTGGATGACAAGATTCCTAGTTACATGCAACATCATCGAGGTCTTGACACACTGGTTTGTCCTCCCCTATTAGGAACCACCCATGCTCTCAAGAGACTCCCACCTCTCTATTTGTGAACAAATCCGTCTTCCCGAGTATGCGAGTCCAACACCTTCCTGCTTATTAAGTGGGTCTCCACCCATTGACACAACACTTTATGACAAAATGATCACTCACACACTCCCTAGAAGCCTGCTCCACGTGTGCCCTGTCCTGAATGCTCCCCCATCCAATACCCTAAACCAGTAACCTTTCCTTGTCATATTGCCATAAGAGCATTCCCAAATTTGTACTTTCAACCACATACCCACAAATCCCCAGTTTTCACCTGGTCCCTCAACCCCTCTCCACAGTTCCCTGGACCTTCCAACCCACCCTCCCCAATCTACCCACCTGTCAAACCTGCACCACTCAACCCAATAATATCACTACCCACCTGTCATATCCTTTCAATAAACAACTACACACTTTCACCTTACGATAGATTAAATCTGTATAAGTGTTAGCTCACAACCTTCTTCTACCTTTCTATTTCCTGTAAACCTATCTTCCAGATAATAGCTCTCTGAGTCTGCTCACTTTGCTTAATGCATATCAGTGAAGTCATGTACTGTTCATCCTTCAATGCCTGGCTTGCTTCACTCAACATAAGGTCCTCAAGATTCATCCATGTTATCCCATGTGTTGGCACTGTATTCCCACTTACAGCTGAATAATATTACATTGTATGTATGTACCATATTTTGTCATCCATTCTTCTGTTGATGGGCATTTGGGTTGATTCCAACTTTTGGCAATAGTGAGTAATGTTGTTATGATCATTGGTGTGCATATATCTGTGTCTTTGCTTTCAATTCTTCTGGGTATATACCCAGGAGTGGAATTGTTGGATTATATGGCAGTTCTATAGTTATTTTTTTGAGGAACTGCCAGACAGTCCTCCACAATGGCTGCAACATTCTACATTCCCACCAGGAGTGGATGAGGGTTCCCATTCCTCCACATCCTCTCCAACACTTACAGTCGTGTTTTTTTAATAGCCGCCAGTTTAATGGGTGAAAGATGGTATCTCATTGTAGTTTTGATTTGCATTTCCCTAATAGCTAGTGATGTTGAGACTGTCTTCATGTGCTTTTTAGCCATTTGTATTTCTTCCTTGGAGAAGTGTCTTTTCAGGTCCCTGGCCCTTTTTTTTTATTATTATGGGTAAAAATCAAAATTCTCACAAGGTGTAGGGTTTCTTTATATATGCTGGATATTAGGATGCTATCATATAATTGGTTGCCAAATATTTTCTCCCATTAGATAGGCTGCCTTTTTACATTCTTGATAAGGTTTTTTGAGGTGCAAAAGTTTTTAATTTTGAGGAGATCTCATTTATCTATTTTTTCTTTCACTGCTCATGATTTGGGTGTGAAGTTCATGAAACCATTTCCTATTACAAGGTCCTGTAGATGTTTCCCTACATAATCTTCCAAGGTCTTTATGGTCTTGGTTCTTATATTTAGATCTTTCATCCATCTTGAGTTGATTTCTGTATAAGGTCTGAGATGGTGTTCTTCTCTCATTCTTTTAGATATGGATATCCAGTTCTCCAAGCACCATTTGTTGAAGAGGCCATTCTCTTCCAGTTGAGTGGGCTTGGTGGCCTTGTCAAATATCAGATGACTGTATATGCAAAGATTTATATCAGAATTCTCAATTTGGTTCTTTTGGTCAGTATGTCTATCCTTGTGCCAATAACATGCAAGTTTGACCACTGTAGCATCGTAGTATGTTTTAAAGTCAGTTAATGTGATTCCTCCTATTTCATTTTTCTTTTTCAACATGTCTTTGGCTATTTGAGGCCTCCTACCCTTCCAAATAAATATCATAGTTAATTTTTCCTTGTCATTAAAAAATGCTGTCTTTATTTTTATTGAGATTGCATTAAATCTCTAGAATAGTTTGGGTAAGATAGTTATCTTGATGTTTAGTCTTCCTATCTATGAACAGGGAATATTCTTCCATTTATTTAAGTCTTCTTTGATTTCCTTTAACAGTGTTGTGTAGTTTTCTGTATATAAGTCCTTTACATCTTTTGTTAAATTTATTCCTAGGTATTTGATTCTTTTGTTTACTATTGTAAATGGTATTTTTTTCCTGATTTCTTCCTCAGATTGCTCGTTATTGGTGTACAGAAATGCTAGTCATTTTTGAGCATTGATCTTATAGCCTGCGACTTAACTCATTTATAAGTTCTAGAAGCTTTGTTGTAGATTTCTCAGGGCTTTCAATGTATAGGATCATGTCATCTGCAAATAGTGAAAGTTTGATTTCTTCCTTTCCAATTTGGATGCCTTTTATATCTTTTTCTTACCTCTGTTCTCGAGTAAGTACTTCTAAGACTATGTTAAATAGGAGTGGTGATAGTGTGCAATCTTTTCTTGTTCCTGATCTTAGCTGGAATTCTTTTAGGATTTCACAATTGAAGATGATGTTAGTTGTGGGTTTTTCATATATACCCTTTATCATGTTCAGAAAGTTTCCTTTTATTCCTAACTTTTGCAGTGTTTTTATCAGGAAAAGGGTGCTGTATTTTTCAAATGCTTTTTCTGTGTATGTAGAGATGATCATGTGGTTTTTTCCTTTCAATCTGTTTATGTGGTATATTACATTGATTATCTTATGTTGCATCATCTTTGCATACTCGGGATGAAACCCAATTGTTCGTGGTGTATAATTCATTTGATGTTTTGTTGGATGCGATTAGCAAGTATTTTTTTGAGGATTTTAGCATCTAGGTTCATTAGAGATATTTTTCTGTAATTTTACCTTTCTTGTGCCATCTTTCTTTGGCTTTGGTACTAGGGTAATATTGGCATCATAGAATGAGTTAGGCAACGTTCGTTCTACTTTTTTTTTGAGGGGGGGGGGGAAGACTTTAAGCAGATGGGTGTTAGTTCTTTTTGGAATGTTTGGTAGAATTCACCTGTGAGGCCGTCTGGTTCTGGGCTCTTCTTAGTTGGGAGGTTTTTAATGACTGAGTTTATCTATTTATAATTGTTCTGTTGAGTTAATCAATTTCTTCTTTCATCAATGTAGGTTGCTTGTAATTTTCTAGAAATTTGTCCATTTCCTCTTAATTATCATTCTTGTTGGCATATAATTTTTCTAAGTATCCTCCTATGATACTCTTTATTTCCGTGGGGTCAATGGTGATATCCCTTTCCTCATTTCTTATTTTGTGTATTTGCATCTTCTTTATTTTTTCTTTATTAGTCTGGCTAAGTGTTTGTCATTTTTATTTATCCTCTCAAGGAACCAGATTTTGGTTTTGTTTATTTTTTCTAGTACTTTCTTATTTTCTATTTCATTTAATTCCGCTCTAATCTTTGTTATTTCTTTCTTTCTACTTCATTTGGGGTTACTTTTTTGTTGTTTTTACAATTCCTCCAGGTGTGCAATTAGGCCTTTGATATTAGCTCTTTCTTCTTTTCTGATATATGCATTTATGGATATGAATTTCCCTCTCAGAACAGCTTTTGCTGCATTCCATAGATTTTGATATGTTGTGTTGTCATTTTCATTTGTTCCAAGGTTGTTACTGTACCTTTGTGCCTAATCTGGTTCACCATTCCTTACTGATTTCCAATTTCAGTGCATTGTGGTCAGAGAAATTATTTTGTTTAATCTCAATCTTTCTGAATTCATTGAGATTTTTTCTGTGGACTAGCATGTGGTCTATCTTGGACTATGATACATGTGCACTCGAGAAGAATTAATATCTCACAGTATTTGGGTGTAGTGTTCTGTATATGTCTATTAGATCCAGATCCTTTAATGTATTAATGAAAGTCTTTGTTTCTTTATTGATTCTTTGTTGAGATGTTATGTCTAATGGTGATAATGGTGTATTAAAGTCCTCCACTATAAATGTAGAGGCATGTATTTCTCCACTTAGTTTTTCCAGTGATTGCCTCATGTATTTTGCGATGGCCCTGTTAGGTACATAAATGTTTATGATAGTTCTTTCTTCTTGAAGTTTACCCCTTTCCTTAATATATAGTATCTATCTTTGTCTCTTACAATAGTTTTTCATTTAAAATCTATTTTGCCCGATATTAGTATGAGTACTCTCTCCCTTTTTTGGTTATTGTTTACAGTAAAATTGTTTTCCAGCCATCCACTTTCAGCCTCCTTGAATCCCTTGTTTCAAGGTAGGTTTCTTGTAGACAACACACAGATGGGTCATATTTTCTTATCCATTCTGCCAATCTCTTGATTGGTGAGTTTAATCCATTAACTTTCAGTGTTAAAACTCTGAAAGAATTACTAACATTAACCATATTTTCTTGGGGTTTATGTATGTTATATGCTATTTTTTATTTCTCTTTTTGTCTTTTAGTGGTTCTTACACTCTCCTCCAACTTTCTCTCTCCTGTTTTTTTGCTTTCAACTTCCAGAACTCCCTTTAGTATTTCTTGTAGGGCAGTTTTCTTATTGGCATACTCTCTTAATTTCTGTTTATCTGTGAATATTTTGAAGTTTCCTTCTATTTTGAATGCCAGCTTTGCTGGATATAGAATTCTTGCCTGAAGTTTTTTTTCTTTTCTTTTATTACCTTAACTATGTCATACCACTGCCTTCTTGCCTCCATGGTTACATATGAGAAATCAGCACTTAATCTTATTGAGCTTCCCTCATATGTGATGGTTCTCTTTTCTCTTGCTGCTTTCAGTATTTTCTTTGTCTTGAGTATTAGACAGTTTGATGAGTATATATCTTGGAGTAGACCTGTTGGGATTTATACTGTTTGGGGTGCACTGTGTTTCCTGGACTTGTACATACATCTCCCTCAATAGAATTGGGACGTTTTCAGCCATTATTTCCTCCAACACTCCTTCTGTCCATTTCCCCCTTTCTTCTCATTCTGAGATGACTATAATGCATATTTTTGTACATTTGTGTTTTCATTCAAATCCCTAAATCCTGCTGGATTTTTTCTATCTATTTATCTATCTGGTCTACTATCTGTTTGATTTCAGGTGTACTGTTTTCCACATCATTAATTCTTTCCTCCACCTGTTCAAATCTACTGTTATGTGCTTTCAGTCTTTTTGAGTTTTTGGATTGTGCCATTCATCACCATAATATCTGCTATCTTTTTATGTTTGTTTACAATTTATTCAGTATGTTCTCCCAGTGTCTTGAGAAATCAACACTTAATCTTAGTATCCTTAATCTCTTCCTTCACTTCATTCATTTGGTCCATGATATTGTTTGGACAGCTTTGATTAGTTGTTCAATGTTCTGCACCTCTTCCTGGTTTTTAGTTTGTTCATTGGACTGGGCCATGTCTTCCTGTCTTGGTATGGTTTGTAATTTTTTTTGCCCTCTGATCATCTTTTTATCTTGATGGATTTATTCAGTTGATTAGTTTCATTCTTTACTCTAGGGTTTTATTTAATTGCTGTTTTTGTGTGTGTGTTAAGTTTTCTCTTTGACCCTTTGTTCTTCTTATTCTATTTTCTTGCTGTTGTTTATGTTCCCTTGGAGGAAAAAATTAGGGCCAGTGACAGTGAAAGAGGTTAGAAAGTTAAAAGGATAATAGGAATAATAATAGTAATTGTTAGAAGAGGAACCATTTAATCCCTTGGAAAATGAGTTTTTAACTCTTGTAAGCAGTGTAGAGTGATAGGAATTAAAAAGTGGGGTACCAACAATGAAATGGGAAACTAAGTAGAGAAAAAATATAGACTGGATTAAAAGGCCAGTATAATGAGGAGAGAGGGAAAGAGAAAAGAAAGGACAAAAAGAAAAAAAGTTAATAAAAGAAAGAAAATAGTATAGATGAGGTAAAAATTAAAACCAGAAAAATTAAAGACTAAACAAAGAGAGGTGGAATGTAAGAGCAACAACAGAAAGCAGAAGATAGAATGATGAGGGAAGAAAATGAGATAGCATTGGTATACAAAAGTTGTATACATAGAAAAGGAGAAATCAAGGAATAGGAAACACAGTAACCAAGAATCAAGCCAGCAGCACCATGAGGAATTTATCTCTTCATCCAGCTCCCTCCAGATTGATGCTGTGAATCCTCCTACTCTGTGGGTTCCCAAAACAACTCACTTGGGCAGGATCTTGGCCCCATTCAGCTATTTTTTTGAGATCTGCCTATGTTCAATTACTTGTTTTGGCTTCTTCGTGACTCTGAACCTCACTCTTCTGTGAGTTGGTAAACAGCGTCCTAGTTTGCTGTGCCCCAAAGCAGGTCCCCATGGCAGCTTTTGGCTTTTTCTTTGTTGTTTTACTGAAAGTTAAGAATTATATATCTAACCTGTTGGCCATGTTCCCACAATCTTCCTAGATATTCCCTTTCAACCCCTCTCATACCCATATAATAGCTCTGCTAGTTATAAAAACTATGATATGCTTTCAACATTTCTATTCAATTCCAAAGATTTAAAAACAACATTTTTACCAATTCTGCACAGAATAACCCTCGGCTTTCCATTCTCTACCCTCATTTTATTCTCTAGTGACATATATTCTAATTATTAACTTCATGAGTTTACACAAAATATTTAGTTCATAATAGTGCAATCATACAGTATTTGCAATTTTGGGTCTGGCTTGCTTCACTCAACATAATGTCCTCCAGGTTCATCCATTTTGTCCTATGCTTCACAACTTCATTTCTTCTTACTGCTGAATAATATTCCATCATGTGTATACACAACAATTTGTTTGCCCATTGATCAGTTGATCAACACCTGGGATGTTTCCAACTTTTGGCAATCGTGAATAATGCTGCTATGAACATCAGTATGCAGATGTCTGTTCATGTAAATCTGCTCTCAATTCTTCTGGGTGTATACCTAGTAATTGTATTGCCGGGTCACATGGCAAGTCAATATTCAAATTCCTTAGGAACTGCCAGTCTTCCAAAATGGTTATAACATTCTCCATTCCCAGCAACAGTGAATAAGGGCCCCCATCTCTCCACATCCTCCCCAACATTCACAGTTTTCCAATTTTTAAATTGTGGCCAGTCTAATAGTTGTGAAATGATAATTCATTGTAGTTTTGATTTCCATTTCCCTAATCACTAGTGATGTTGAATATTTTTTCATGTGTTTCTTCACCATTTGTATTTGTTCTTTGGACAATTGTCTTTTCAAGTTTTTTGCCCATTTTTAATTGGATTGTTTGTCTTTTTAAATTGTTGAGTTGTATGATCTCTTTGTATATCATGGAAATTAAACCCTTATTGGATTTCATTGCCAAATATTTTCTCCCACTGAATCAGCTGCTTCCCCCTCCCCCCTTTTGACAAAGTCCTTTGATGTACAAAAGTGTTTAATTTTAGGTCGGTCTTATTTATCTATTTTTTCTTTTCTTGTTCATGCTTCATGTGTAGGTTTTCAGAAACTACCACCTACCATAAGATCTTGAAGATGGTTTCCTACATTTTTTTTTAGGAGTTTTATTGTTGTCACTTTTATATTTAGGTCCTTGATCCATTTTTGAGTTCACTTTTGTACTAGGTGTGAGATACAAGTCTTCTCTTTCTTTTGGATATGGCTATCCATTTCTCCCAGCACAATTTGTTGAATAAGCTGTTCTGACCCAGCTTGGAGGGCTTGACAACCTTCTCAAAAATCACTTGACTGTAAATGTGAGGTTCTATTTCTGAGTTCTCAAATTAGTTCCACTGGTCAATGTGTCCATCTTTATGCCAGTACCATGCTGTTTTTACCACTGTACTTAAGTATTTTGTGTTAAATTCCTGAAGTGAGGGTCCTCAAACTTCATTCTTCTTTTTAAAGATATTTTTGGGTATTTGAGATCCCCTACCCTTCCAAATAAATTTGATAATTGGTTTTTCCATTTTTGCAAAAAAGGCAGTTGGGATTTTTATTTGGATTGCTATGAATCTTTAAATCAATTTTGGTAGAATTGACATCTTAACAATAGTCAGGCTTCCAATCCATGAAGATGGAAAGTCCATCCATTTATTTGTTTTCTTCAATTTCATTTAGCCGTGTTTTGTACTTTTCTGAATACAGGTCCTTTATAAGTACATTTCAAAATAGTTTGTTTTATTTGCTATTATAAATGGATTGTTTTTCTGATTTCCTCCTCAGATTATACATCAGTAGTGTATAGAAATGCTATTGATTTTTGCATATCAATCTTTTTTTTTTTATTGTGGGTAAAAATCAAAATTTTCACAATACATACCAACATTTGCAAAATGATATATAAATGTATATGCATATATGTGCATTTGCTTACAAAAATGTTATTTATGTATATATATAAACATATTTTAAGAGGTGCTTAGATACCCAAAATATTACACGGAACCCACTAGGAGTCCCATGTTGCCCACCTCCCACACCTCCCACCACATCCCACACAAACATCTCCCACAAGTGTGGCCCACCACCCTCAATGGACTTACACATCCTGGGGCTTTGCCACCAACCATAGACCACAGTTCACACCGTAGACCACACTCTCTCCCACACAGTTCTGAGTGGTGTGTGCTGATTTAAAATGGCCTAACATCCGTTGCCACAAAGGTACTCAGGGCAACCTCCAAATCCCAAAGAAGCCCCTGTATTTCAACTGCTCGTCCCCTCCCTGCCCCAAAAGTGTCAAGTGGCCACTGGCTCCACCTCATTGTTATAATTTCTTCCATTGCTAGAATCACCATATGTGAACAACAGAATACCATCAAGTCCACTCTAGTCCATAGTTCTTCCCCCAATCCTGAGAGGACTGGGATGGTGATGTCCACTCCACCTCCCAGTGAGAGAGGGCTTATATCCCATGGATATGGTGGGTGGGATGATCCTGCCTGCAGATGCAGGCCCTCTCCATTCCCTGGGATGGCCATTGCCCATCAATCTTGTACCCACCACTTTGCTGATCTCATCTATTAATTCTAAGAGCTTTTTTGTGAAATTTTCAGGAGATTCTAGATATAAGATCATATCATCAATAAATAGTGAAAGTTTTACTTCTTCTTTCCTATTTAGGTGTCTTTTATTTCTTTATCTAGCTTAATTGCTCTAGCTAGAACCTCTAGCACAATGTTTAATAACAATGGTGACAATGGCATCCTTGTCCTAGATTTTAGCGGGAAAGTTTTCAGTCCTTCACAATTGAGTACAATGTTAACTGTAGGTGTTTCACATTTGCAATTTCCATATTGTGAAAGAATCTTTCTATTCTTAATATTGGGAGGGCTTTTTATTAATAAAGGGTGCTATATTTTCTGAATTCCTTTTCTGCATCAATTGAGAGGATAATAAGAATTTTCTTCTTCAATTTATCAATGCGGTTTATTACAGTAATTGATTTTCTTGTGTTGAACCACACTTGCATATCTGGGATCAAACATTTATTGTGGTGTATAATTCTTTTAATGAGCTTTTAGATTCTGTTTACAAGTATTTTGTTGAGGATTTTTGCATGTATATTCATTAGACATATTGGTATGTAATTTTCTCTTTTTGTAGTATCTTTATCTGGTTTGGGGATTAGGATGATGTTGGCTTAATAGAATGAGTTTGGTAGCATTCTTTCCTGTTCAATTTTTTGGTAGACCTTGAGAAAGATTGGTATTAGATCATCTTTGAGTGACTGGTGAAATTCAGCTGTGAAGCCATCGGGTTCTCGGCTTTTTATCTTTGGAAAGTTTTTGATGACTAATTCAATCTCTTGACTTATAATTTGTTTGTTAAGATCTTTTGTTTCTTCTAGGGTCAGTGTAGGTGGTTCATTTGTTTCTAGGAATTTGTCCATTTCCTCTATATTTTCTAGTGTTTTGGCATACGATTCATCATAGTGTACTCTTATAATCTCTCTTATGTCTTTGGGGTCAGTGGTAATGTGCCATCTCTCATTTCTGATTTTCTTTATTTGCATCTTTTCACTTTTTTTTCATTGTCAGTCTAGCAAAGGGCTTGTCATTATGTTGATCTTCTCAAAAAAGTAACTTTTGGTTTGGTTGATTCTATGGTTTTTTGTTGTGTTTTTGTTCTTGATTTCATTTATTTCTTCTCTGATCTTTACTATTTCAGCTTGGTTTTGGATTTGTTAGCTGTTCCTTTTCTAGTTCTTCCAGGTGTATAGTTAGATATTCAATTTTAGCTCTTTCTTCTTTTTTAATGTAAACATTGAGGGCTATAAATTTCCCTCTCAGCACTGCCTTTGCAGTGTCCCATAGGGTTTGATATGTTGTGTTCTCATTTTCATTCGTCTCAAGATATTTACTGTATTCTCTTGCAATTTCTTCTCCGTCCCACTTATAATTTAATAGTGTTTTTTTTTTAATTTATTTTTATTGTGGGTAAAAATAAAAATTCTCACAATATATACAAACATTTGCAAAATGATATATAAATATATATGCATATATGTGTATTTGCTTACAAAAATGTTATATATATATATATACACATATATTTTAAGAGATGCTTAGATTACCCAAAATATTACACAGAACCCACTGGGATTCCCATGTTGCCCACCTCCCACACCTCCTACCACATCCCACACAAACATCTCCCACAAGTGTGGCCCACCACCCTCAATGAACTTACACATCCTGGAGCCTTGCCACCAACCATAGACCACAGTTCACACTGTAGACTACACTCTCTCCCACTCAGTTCTGAGTGGTGTGTGCTGATTTAAAATGGCCTACATCCGTTGGAATAGTGTTGTTTAATCTCCATATATTTATGGATTTTCCCTTTTTCCATCCATTATTGATTTCCACCTCCAATCTATTATGGTCAGGGAAAGTGTTTTGTATAATTTCAATTGGAATACATGGAATGTAGGGCATTAGAATTATTCAGCAAGATCTTGCAATAATGGATACAGGCCACTTCAAATTTTGTCAAAACGTATAAAAGTGTATGATCCAAAATGTAAACCATGGTGTAAACCATTGACAATGGTTAGTAGCAATGCTTCAATATTTATACATCATTTGTAACAATGGTACAATCTGCATGTAAAATGTTAATAAGGGAGAGGGGGAAAGGGTAAGGGAGTTGTATATGTGAATCACCTGTATTCTCTATGTCACTTTTCTGTATCCTAAAGCTTCTTTGAAGATAAAATGAAAGAAAAAATAAAAGACATTGTGGGAATATATGGAAGAAAATGTCACAGTACATAGAAGACAACAGATTTTATAGTGATAACAGACACAATGTCAAATTTTAAATTTTTTAATATTTGTATGTTATTGGTTTTTAAAAAATTATTACATCATTGTTTTATTAATTTTATTTGGTTATTCTGTTGACTTTATTTTTGAAGATGTTTTCTATCACAGAAAGGTCACAGCAGTGATGGGGGTAGATCTCTGGTGTGTGGTGTCAGTGATGTGGGGATGCATGAGAAGGGGTTCAGCTGAGGCATGCCTCTAAGACATATTAATATGTTCAAGTGTTCATGGGACATTGTGTCATTGGGTGGAGAGTCACACAATAAATGAAAGAATATTGAATTCTCATCCTGGGGAGTTCTGTTACATTCTCTAATACAACAGCAAGAATCCATCGAGTGCAAGGGCAATGTCTACTGAAGGAAGACAGACCATTATGCCAGGTCCTTGACATTGATGACTGTACTTTTTCTTGTGAAATTGAAACTTTGCCTGGTATTATATACTGCCTAAGAGTTACTTCCTGAAAGCCTCTTTGTTGCTTAAATGTGGCATCTCTGTAAGCCAAACTCAGCATATAAATGTACTACCTTCACTCTGGCATGGGATATGACTCCCAGGCATGAGCCTCCCTGGCATCAAGGGATTACTACCAAGCATCAACTAGCAATGCATCTGGGAAAGTCCTTGACAAAAGGGGGAAATGGTAAATACAAATGAGTTTTTATGGCTAAGATATTTCAAAGTGAGTCAGGAGGTCATTCCAGAGGCTATGCTTATGCAAGTCTCAGCAGCATCTCTTTGACTGCCACAATAAACAGTGCCTGAAAGAGTGGAGTTCCTGGGGGCTCTAGAGACATCCAGAAATTATAAGCAGGACAGACAGCTCAGGTATTTGGCACCCTGTCAGTGGGCCTTACTTTGGAATTCATACTCCCCAGTGTAACAGAGTTAAATTAATTTATAGGTTCTTTACACATGGCTTTTCTGCCCCTTTTATTTGAACCCATAATTAGCACAATACTTGATAAATATATGTCCCAGAGACTTAAATCTTTGGTCAGTCCATGTGCCAGCTAGCCTTGAATTTCAGCAGAGTTGCAATACCTACCAGTTCATTGGACTTACCCAGGAAAGCTAACAAGAATATGATGATGGACAACTCCCATTCCAAGAATAGAGAGTGTCTGCAACTGCAAGCAACATAGCTCCATCCATATGCCCCATGAGATCTAAGCCTCCTCTCAATCAGAAACACAGTGGGCACCACCATCCCAATCCTCAAGATTGGGGAATGAATAATGGATTAAAGGCGATTTATTATTATTCTACTATAGACTTATTATTCTAGCAATGGGAGGACACTTATTGATGTAAAGGCAGTGGCCACCAGAGGTTCTGAAGGATCAGAGAGGGAAGAATAGGTGCAATATAGGGGCATTTTAAGGACATTGGATTTGTCCTGCATGACATTGCAGTGGCAGATACAGGCTGTTGCATATTTTGTCATAAGTTACAAAGTTGTGTGGGACAGAGTGTAAACTATAATGTAAACTGTAGTCCATGATTAGTAGCAGTGCTTCAATATGGGTTCATCAATTGTAACAAATGTACCATACTAATGAAGGATGTTGTCATTGTGGGAAAATGTGGGAGGGTGAGAGAGTGGGCCATATGGGAACCTCTTATATTTTTTATGTAACATTTATGTAATCTAAAGTTTCTTTAAAAATAAAAAGTAATTATATAAAAAAGATAAGAATAGAAGAAAACTTCCTCAACATGATAAAGGGTATCTATGAAAAACCCAGAGCTAACATCTTATTCAAAGGTGTAATGCTAAAGTCTTTACCTCTAAAATCTGGAACAAAAGATGCCCACTGTCACTGCTCTTATTTAACATTGTGTTAGAAGTACTTGCTTGAGCACTGTGGCAAGACAAAGATAGAAATGGCATCCTAATTGGAAAGGAAGAATTAAAAATTTCACTATTTTCATATGGCATGATCCTATATATAGAAAGCCCTGGAAATTCTACAACAAAGTTTCTGAGCTGATAAATGAGTTCTGTAAAATGACAGGATATAAAATCAACATGCAAAAATTAGTAGCATGTCTGTACACCAATAATAAGCATTTTGAGGGGGAAATCAATAGAAAAATTCCACGTAGATTAGCAACCAAGAGAATCAAATATCTAAGAATAAACTTAACTAAAATGTAAAGAACTTGTACACAGAAAACTACACAACATTGTTAAAGGAAATCAAAGAACTAAATAAATAGAAAAATAATCCATGTTCATGGGTTGGAACACTAAATATTATTAAGATGTCTATCCAACCCATATTGACTTTCAGATATAATGCGATCCCCATAAAATTACAACAGCATTTTTTACTGCATTGGAAAACCTAATGATGAAATATATTTGGAAGGGCAAGTGGCCCCAAATATCCCAAACCATATTGAAAAAGGAAAACAAAAGTGGAGGAATCAGGCTACCTGACTTTAAAGCATACTACAAAGATACAGTGGTCAAGACTTCATGGTTTTGGAACAATGATAGACATACTGATGAATGGAATCAATTTGAGAGTTCTGATATAGATCTTCACATATACAGGAAATGATTATTCGATAAGGCCACCAAGACCACTC
>JAKSZT010054033.1:100052-153015 GCA_026826555.1 Tolypeutes matacus
GGATTTTTAGAAGCCTTATTTGTTTTCTATTTATTTGATTATTTGTTGTATTACCTTTACCAATAATCAAAAATATTTTCCAATTTTTCCACCTCATTTTAATGTTTAAGAATTTAGGAAGTATGCAAATTGTTTTCAATATAGGTTTCAATTTTATCCAGTAACTTACTTTTATTTAAAGTGCCATTCTTTTGCTCCTTAAATTGACTTGCTTTCCATCCCTGGAACCTCCTAAAAAAATAAAAAGCACTCAGATAGAATAATATTTTACAATGCCATATATTTCATCATTTAACTATCACATAAACACCTTGTGATAACAGAATTTAAGAGAATGTTGGTTGTAATTAATTACAATCCTCTCTCCATGTATATATCTAGGAACTGAATCTGTAATATTTTAATGAATTTCTCTGCAAGATTGTATTTGTAGAACTTTCCAAAAGGGAAAGCCATTTTTGTTATCCAAAAATGGATAATATTTATTATCACTAATTCAGAGGTTATTATAGGAATATGTGCCATAATATATGAGAAACATAAGAAAGTCTATTTAAATGCAAAATTTCATGATTTCGTGTTCTATATACAATGAAAGGATGCATCAGAAGTAATACATACAAAATAGAAAAATAAAAACATTTTTGTTCCCTTGGAATGGAGAGCTTAATGACTCAAAATACATAATCTTAAACTTTCTATGCTCACAGTGTATTTCATTTTATAAATAATGATATTTACATGGAGTAAAAATATTTTTTTTGAAAATTTAGACTACTACATTAAAAAAAATAGGTGTTATGTGTGATTTTTTTCACTAAGCACAGCTTTTTCAAATTTTGGGAAGACAGACCATTATGCTTGATATTGATGATTGTACTTATGAACATTTCTTGTGAAATTGAAACTTAGCTTAGTGTTATATATTGCCTAAAGTTACTTCCTGAAAGCCTCCTTTTTGCTCAAATGTGACCTCTCTCTAAGCCAAACTCAGCATATAAATGCACTACCTTCCACCCTTGATGTGGTACATGACTCCTGGGAATGAGCCTCTCTGGCAGTAAGGGATTATTACTAAGTGTCAACTAGGAATGCATCCAGAAAAAGACTTTGACCAAATTGAGCAAATATTAAATACAAGTGATATTTTGCAATCCACTTTTAGATGTCAATTCAGGTCACCAAAGATGGAAATGGGAAAGAATTTTAATTTTGCAACGTATTTTAATGCATAACATCTAAATGGAAATTGCTTCAAACAATTATACTATATTTTTCCTGAAATAAAGCATTCTCCTCATAACTTTCTTTACAGCCTCCTTCATCTGCTTGTTTCTAAGACTTTATATTACTGAATTCAAGAATGGAGGGACTATAGAACAGAACACCTAGGTGATCATGTCCTGAATTGTGGGTGAGTTGGCGGTTGGCTTAATAAACACAGGACCAGCTGAGATGATAATGCTAGTTATCATGACAATGTGAGGGAAACCGGTGGTAAAGATCTCCTTCTCCTCTGGTAGGAAACTTGAGCACAGTTGAAAATAAGACATGGTGATGAAGGCACAGCAGCCACCAACAATCACAGCAGAGACAAGAATTAAATATCATTGCTTAAGGTATCAGAGCAGGATAAAGAAATAAAACACAAGGAAGATCTGATTAGTACATCCAACCATGGAGATCTCTCTGTTGTCATGGAGGAAGATGACACATGCTTTGGGTATTGTTACAGAAATATAGCACATGTCTATGACAGATTCCTAAGAAAAAAAATACATGTGTGTGTAATAGTTCCAATCAAAGGTAGTTACTGTGACAAGAAGATTCCCCATCAGGGTTGTCAAGTACATTAATAGGAATAGCATGATGGGTAAGTCTCTGAGCTCCCACACCTCAGAAAATCTTGTACGAAGGAATTCAGTCACTGTGGTAGAGTTAGGCATCTTAAAATTAATCTTGATCAAGAAGAAACAGACATAATACCTAAAAATCAGGGAGATTCAGCACAGAAGAAATTTGTCTAAGTACATTTATTGTGTCATATTAATCCAATTTTATTCTCTGTAGTTTGTTTTGGTTAGTAGGATATAATATAATGTTTCTTCATATTCCTTTAGTCTCCTTGCTTATGATACTTAGGGTAGGGATAGTAGTAAAATGTAATCGTGAAGAGGTTGTTCTTATGTTGGCATATATTTCTGTCACTTACTTTTTATAAACCGTATCTTTTGGGTGGTAAAGGTTTACCTGGAAGATTAAAATATTAAATACATAGGTAATTCCTATGCACACCTGTCTCATTAGTAATATGCCATGAGTGATTAATATTTATGATTATATGATGATCATACAGAATATGAGTAGAAATTTGTGGGAACTAGTTATTTAGGGCCTATCAAAATTTTATCAATTACAATTCATTCCCTGACCACAGGGTAGAAAATTATTTTAATCTCCGCTTCACTCACTATGACTTTCAGTACTGATTTCATTTGAAAATTAAATCTTTAAAAATTCTTCTCTCTGATGGTCTATTGTCAGTAGCTATACATAATCTACCCAGCATCTGTTAATATATGCACAATTTTTTGGGATAATTGATTCTTCAATATAGCTTTGCATTTTAATAGTTTCTTAAATGCTTTCTGGCTTCACTTTACTTTAACCTAGATAAAATAATCAGTCTAGCAAGTTGTATTAACACCATCTTTCATTTATTTTTATTTTATTGTTTACATTATTCATATATTATGTACAGCAATTCTATTGAAACTCTGCAGGCTGTGAAGTAAAATATGCAACATTAAAAGGCAGATTATGCCACTGGAAGCTTAAGGGCATTTATTAAGCCATGAAAATATAAGTGGAAAAATGGGCCTTCAGTGTTTCATTTATCTGCTCAGATAGTGCATTGCCACTTGGAGCATTTTCTCCAGCACAACTCTTGATCCTATTGATATTCACTGTTTCTTACCACAGCAATCCATAATCATCATTCAGAATCAAAATTCGCCAGTACCACTGGAGGCTCTGGGGGCAGGGAAAGGGAAAAATAGTTGTAATACAGGGGCTTTTTTGGGACTTGGGAATCATCCTGAGTGAAGTTGCAATGACAGGTATAGGCCATTTTATGTCATCACATAACATGTAGAACTGTGTGGGAAAGAGTGTAGACTACCATGTGAGCTATGATCCATACTTAGTGGCAAAGCCCCAGGATGTGTTTATCAATTGCAATGAATGTGCCACACTAATGAAGTATGATCATGTGGGAGGGTGTGGGAGGTGTGGGGAGTGGGGCATATGGGAATCCCTATATCATTTGTGTAACATTTATGTACTCTATCTTTTTAAAAATTCACCAGTAAAGCAACATTTCAGCCTTCTGAATACTGAAGATCCATGAAACCTAATTTTTGGATCCACTATTAAATCATGAGGGTCTAGAGCTAAAACATTTCTCCATTGACATCCTACATGTTCAGTATTAGGTGGCCCATGAAAACCATTCAAATCTATTTTCCATATTGCCTCATATTTTAATATTTTTGTCCTTACTTGACAGTATTTGATAATCTCAACATAGGATTATTTATTATGATCTGTGATCTGTGATTCAGGCCATCTAAAAGAGTAAAGTATTGCCCCAGTCTCTATTCAATGTAAGAATACCTTATCCTTATGCATTTAAAATATTATTTGAAAATTTGTCCTAATACAGTCAGAATTTATATATAAAATAATTCTTACATATTTCCACGCATCTTCTCCCCTTATTTTTTTTTTCTTAGAGTGAACTGAACAATCCATTTCTGAGGCCAATTCACCAGTCCAGACTTCATTCTCACTCTTTCACTGAGGTCAATGTTTCCCGCAAAAGGCCATCATAAGTGTCTCATGTTTCTCTATGTACTCCTCGAATTTACATAGATGCTTAGGTTTCTCTGTTCCAAAAAAATGTCTTTTTTAACTCTTTTTTTCATTTATTTTTTTTTATTAGCAATGTTGTAGGTTTACAGAAAAATCATGCAGAAAATACAGTTTTCTCATTAACATTTTGCATTAAGTAAGATATATCTGTTAAGTGATGAAGCAATATTGATAAAATTATACAATTAACAATAGTCCATTGTTTATATTAAGGTTCAGTGGGTTTACATTGTGTTTACAGTTCTACAGTTTTCTTATTTTTATTCTAGTAATGTATATACAACCTAAAATTTCCCTTTTTATCCACATTCAGATACATAATTCTGTGGTGTTATTTTATTCACAGTGTTGTGCTACCATCAGCACCACCCATCACCAAAAGTTTTCTATCACTCCAAACAGAAAATTTACTAATTAAGCATTAACTCCCCATTCCCTACTCTACACAGCTCCTGGTAACCTGTATTTACATGGAGTTTCTGACTCTATGAATTTGATTATTCTAATGATTTCACATCAGAAGATCATACAATATTTGTCCTTTTGTGTCTGGCTTATTTTGTTCAACATGATAACTTCAAGATTCATCCATGATGTCACATGTATCAGAACTTCATTCCTCTTTATGGCTGAATAATATTCTCTTGTATGTATATACCATATTTTGTTCATCCATTCATCTGCTGATGGACACTTGGGTTGGTTCCACCATTTAGCATTATGAATAATGCGACTACAAACATTAGTGTGAAATTATCTGTCCGAGTTCCTGCTTTCAATCATTTTGGGTATATAACTACAAATGGCTCTGCCAGGTCATATGGTAATTCTATGCTTAACTTTCTGAGGAATCACCAAACTTTTCCACAGTGGCTCTTTTGCAACTCTTGATCAGTAAATATTACCTGTGGGGAAAAGTATATCTTAACAATATCAAGTTCACTAAATTAAGTGTATTGATTTTTTTGATTTGTGTCAAATACTGTTATGTTTTCCCATAAAATATGAACATATTTAAGAACTTGAATAAGTTGAGATAGAATGGTATTGCTTGATGTTAGGTTCATTAGTGAATGCTGTATTCATAGTCAATTTGTTCATAAAGTTCCCTTTCATAATTGCCTTTAGCTAAACCCTTATTTAAGATTCAAGTACAGAATATTTTCTTCTGAAGTTGGTTAAACTCTGTTTCCTTTTTTCTTCACAACTGCAGAATATACATTTTTGGACTTACCTTATAATTGCACTTGCACTCTTACTTCTCAAAGTTAATGCACATCACATTCTCTCTTCCTTATTCCCTTTTTCCCTGACAAATGTAACCAGTTATAGAGAACCTTTGTTAACTTTAAGAAGACAGTGCCCATATCACTTTCAGACAGCCCTACTGACCTTTTTTTTTTTCCTTTTGCAATAATTTATTATGGGAATTTTCAAACATATAGAAAAGTAGAAGAACCCTATCTTAATAAAATCTTATACTCACCATCCAGCTTTAACAGGTAACAACCGAATGCCAAACTTTTTCACCTTTTTCATCTGTACTTTTATAAATTATTATTTTTATTTTGAAGGAGCTTTAGAATAGACATATGTAACATAAAAAATATAAGGGATTCCCATATACCCCACTACCTCCCCCTCCCACACTTTCCCACATTAACAACATCTTTCATTAGTGTTGTACATTTGTTATAATTGATGAACCCATATTGAAGAATTGCTACTAACCATGGACTACAGTTTATATTATAGTTTACACTCTATCCCACACAATTTTGTATGTTATGACAAAATATACAATGGCCTGTATCCATCTCTGCAATGTCATGCAGGACCAATCCAATGTCCCAAAAATGCCACCATATTACACCTATTCTTCCCTCTCCCATCCCTCAGAACCTCTGGTGGACACTGCCTTTACATCAATGATATGAGTTCTTCCATTGCTGGAATAATAATAATTATTTTGTAGAGTAATAATATGTCTACTTTAGTCCACTGTTCATTTGCTAATCTTGAGGTTTTGGGATAGCAATACTGACTCTATTTCTAATTGAAAGGGAGCTTGGCTCCCATGAGGCAGATGGAAGGAACTGTTTTCCTTGCCATTGCAGATTCTCGCTATTCCTTAGGATGGGTGCTGTCCATCATCATCTCCATGTTAGTTGTCCTGGGTGAGCCCAATGAACTGGAGGTCATTCCAGAATTTATGCTTATGCAAGTCTCTGCAGGATCTCACTGACTGCCACAATTAACAGTGCCTCCAATAGCAGGGCTCCTGGGGGCTCTAGAGATATCCAGAAACTATAAGCAGGGCAGACAGCTTGGGAATTCAGCACCCTGTCAGTGGGCCTTACTTTTGACTTTATGCTCCCCAGTTTAACAGAGTTAAATGAATTTATAGTTTCTCTCCATATGACATTTCTGCCGTTTTATTTGAACCTATAATTAACATTATACTTAATAAATATATGTCCCAGAGATGTATATCTTTGGTTCATCCATGTGCCAGTTGAGTCCTGAATATCAGCAGAGTTATAATACCTACTGATCTTAAGAATAAAAGCTTGCTTGCTTTCTGATCCTCTTTATTTCAGGATCCCTCAAATGCTTCAAAAAGTAGTTTTCTTCTTGTTCTTGTTTTATACCAACATTTTGTTGAAAACTAGTATCATTGTAGGATTAACTTGGTTAAAAATTGCCACTCAGAGGAGATCCAAGATGGCAGAGTAGGGAAAGGCAGGCTGCAAGCTTCCTCTAGAAACTGTGGAAAAGCAGGCAAGTTGGCTGGGCATAAGGGAAGCTGGGTTGTCACAGGGGTGACAGAAGAGGGTGGCTGGAGAGAGGGAGTCCCACATAGGCACTGAGGACAAGAGGAGCCACCCAGCTGGCCCTGGAGAAGAAGGGAGCATGCTAACTGACCCAGGAGGACAGGAAAACTGCTCAGCTAGCTCTGGGGGAGGGAGAGTCAGACAGCTGGCTCTACAGAAGTGGGGAGCTGCTGAGGTGTGATTCCCAGAGGCGGGCTGTATCCAGCCTGCTAAGGGAAGTGGGGAGTGGAGGGAGCCATGGGGAAAGCTGAGGGAACTTAGCCAGAGGTGTTTTTTCTTTTTTCCTATTTCTTTTTTCTTTTTTTTTTTTTTTTCTTCATACAGGTACTAGCTGAGAGGATGCCTGTGGAGTGATTGACAGGTGCAAAGAGCTAGAAAGGCTTAAAATAGTGAGTCCCTGGTGGCCTGAGAGGGAGGTCTGTTTTTTATTTTTCTCTCTCTTCACCTGGATACCTACAGAAAGGGGATTGTGGGGTGTTCTAAGTATCCTTTAAAAAATAAAAAAAAAAATACTTAAAATTAAAAAGAATGGAGGACAGGTTTTGGAGTCAGACAAGTATGGGTTCAAATTTATTAGCTCTAGATATATGTGCAATTCAAGATAATATTAACACTTTATGAGACTAAAATAACATAGTCCCTGTATGACCGTTAGCCAGTATTTGGCATATTTTAAGTGTTGAATAAGTATCATGATTATTTTATCATTTAATTTCATGACAACTCTGTAAAATTAGTGTAAATGACGATTGTTTTAGAATATCTACAGTAAGTAAAATTATTAAAATTTAAGTTATGTTGGGAAAAAAATATAGGCAGCATTAGAGGAGCCTAGCCATGTTGGAGATCTGAGAGGGAAACCCATATTTATTTTTTTAAAATAATAATTTTTAAAAAATATTTTTAAAAAGATACTTAGACTACTTAAATTTTACACAAAAACTATAGGGATTCCCATATGCCCCACCTCCCATACCTCCCACAACCTCCCACATAAACATCTCTCATTAGTGTGGCACATCACCTGCAATGGATATACACATACTGGGGCTTTGCCACTAAGCATGGACCATATTTCCAATTGTAGACCACACTGTCTCCCACAAGTTCTGCATGTTATATGCTGATATAAAATGGCCTATATTTGTGGTTGCAATATCACTCATGATAATTCCCATGTCTTGAAAAACCCCTGTATTACAAATGCTTTACCCTCTCCTTCCTCCCAAAGCATTCAGTGGCCACTGGCTCCACATTAATATTGTAAGTTCTTCCACTGCTTGAATGACAATATGTCTATAACAGAATACCAGTAAGTCCACTCTAGTCCATAGCTCTTTCCCCAGTCCTGAGGAGTCTGGGATGGTGATGTCCACTCACCTCCAATTGAGACGGGGCTTATAGCCCATGGATGAGATGGATGGGATTATCCTGCCAACAGCTGCAGACTCTCTCCATTCCCTGGGATGGCCATTTTCCATCATCATCTCACCTTCAGGTGTCCTGGGGGAGTCCGTTGAGCTGTAGATTAGGAGTAGCATCTCCACCGAGATTCCGGGCCCAGCTGGCCCATGGACAGCCCAAAGACTCCAGTCTCTGAATATACACCTACAAAGTCCAGCACCACACACAGGTTTGAATAGTAGGGACAGATGAACCATATGCAGGGAAGACATATTTGAGTCCAACTCGTCACTCTCAGGAGCCCGGATTCCAAAGTAGGGCCCACTGATAAGGCACCAAACTCTGGAGCTATCCACACTTATATAGGACCTAGGTGTCTCCAGAGCCCTCAGGAGCCCCTCTATGTGGAGTGATATCCACATTGGATGCCTATGAGATCCTACTGAAATGTGCATAAGCATTACCTCTGGGATGACCCCCCAAATCACTTTGAAGTCTCTTAGCCATATGAACTCATTTGACTTTACTTTTCCTCCTTTTATTTGAGGTCTTTTACAGTTGTATTGCCCATTGGCACTTGGTTGTAATCCCTCATTGCCAGGGAGGCTCATTCCTGGGAGTCAAGTCCCACACTGGGAGGAAGGTAATGCATTCATATGCTGAGTTTGGCTTAGAGAGAGGCCACATTTGAGCAATAAGGAGGCTCTCAGGAGGCAACCTTTAGGCACCCCATAACAATAGGCTAAGTTTCAAGTTCAAGAGCAAAGACTCGTAAGGCTAGTCATCAATAACAACAGCCCATCAGTGGATCATCCTCCTTTGCCAGACACTACACCTACACTTGCGGGACCATTGGGAGAATGTGGCAGAGCTCTCCAGGATGGGAATTCAGTATTCTCTCATTTATTGAGTGATTCTTCACCCACTGTGACCATGCCCTGTGAGCATCTGAACAATTTTATATACCTTTTATGTATGTTCAGGTGAATTTCCTCCCATGCACCCCCCATTCCTGACACCCCTCTCCTGACCCAGTTGTAACCCTTTTGTGAACCAAAGCTTCTTTAAAGATGAAGCCAATAAAATAGCCAAATACAATTAATAGGAAAATGAAATAATAATGATAAATTTAAATTTAAGAGATACAATAGATGAAAACTTAAAAAAAATGAAAATAAAAAAATTAAAGATTGGGATATTCAAAAAATGGGAAAAAATAAAAATATATATATTTTACATTTTACCTTTTATCACTGCAATATGTATTGTACAGTCTGTACCGTGGGACATTCACCCTCTCACTCCCCAGTGTCTCATCATTTTTCATTTAATTTTCAAAGAAGTTTTAGGTCACAGCAAAGTCACACACAAAATACAAGAGAGTTTCATATACCCAAACTCCTCCCCCTTTCCTCACCCCATATTAAAATCTTTTTGTATGTGGATGGTATCATTGTTATAACTGTTATACAAATAGTGAAACATCGCTACTAAACATTGTCAATGGTTTATAGTATGGTTTACATTTTAGACCGTACACTTTCATAAATTTTGATGATATTTACCATGTCCTGTGTCCATCAGTGTAAGGTAATGAAAAACATTTTCACTTACCACTAAATACCCAATGCTTGATCTATTCTGTTCCTCCCTCCCCATCTCCCCGGGGACCATGATGACCCCTGGCTTTACTCATTGGATGACAAGATTCATAGTTACATGCAACAAGAGGTCTTGACTCACTGGTTTGTCCTCCCCTATTAGGAACCACCCTTGATCATAAGAGACGACCACCTGTCTATTTCAGAGCAAATTGGTCCTCCCAAAGATGGGAGTGCATCTCCTTCCCACTCATTGTGTGGGTCTCCACCCACTGATACAACCCATTATGACAGGATGAACACTCACACACTCACTAGAAGCCTGCTCTAGATGCGCCCTGTCCCAAATGCTCCCCCAACCAACACCCTAAACCAGTGACACTTCCTTGTCATATTGCCATAAGAGCATTCCCACCTCTGTACTTTCAACCTCATACACACAAATCCCAAGTGTTCACCTGGTCCCTCTCCCATCTCTCCCCCCAGTATCCCACCCTTCCCAATCTACCCACCTGTCAACCCTGCACCACCAAACCCAGTAATATCACTATCCACCTGTCCTGTCCCTTCAATATGCAACTACACTCTATCACTTTACCATAGATTATATCCATATGGATGATCACTTAAAACTTTCTCTTTCTTTTAAACCTATCTTTCAGACAATAGTTCTTAGAGTCTGCACAATTTCCTTAATTCATATCAGTGAGGTCATGTATTGTTCATCCTTCAATGCCTGGCTTGCTTCACTCAACGTAAGGTCTTCAAGATTCATCCATGTTATTCCGTGTTTTAGCACTTTATTCTTTCTTACAACTGAGTAATATTCCATTCTATGTATTTACCACATTTTGTTTATCCATTCTTCTGTTGATGGGCACCTGGGTTGATTCCAACTTTTGGCAATAGTGAACAATGGCACTATGAACATTGGTGTGCATATATCTGTTCGTGTCTTTGCTTTCAGTTCTTCTGGGTTTATACCCAGAAGTGGAATCACTGGATCATACAGAAGATCTATAGTTAGATTTTTGAGGAACTGCCAAACTGTCTTCCACAGTGGCTGGACCTTTCCACAATCCCTCCAGCAGTGGATGAGAGTTCCCATTCCTTGACATTCTCTCCAACACTTATAGTCTGGTTTTTTTTTTTTTTTGATAGCCGCCTTTCTAATGGATGTAAGATGGTATCTCATTGTAGTTTTGATTTGCATTTCCCTAATAGCTAGCAATGTCAGGGATTTTTCATGTGCTTTTTAGCCATTTCAATTTCTTCCTTGGAGAAGTGTCTTTTCAGGTCACTTGCCCATTTTTTAAATGTGTTGTTTGTCTTTTTATTTTCAAGGTGTAGGATTTCTTTATATAATGCAGGATATTAGGCACCTATCAGATATATGGTGACCAAATATTTTCTCCCATTGGGTAGGCTGTCTTTTTATTATCTTGATAATGTCCTTGGAGGAGGAAAAGTTTTTAATTTTTAGGAAATCACATTTATCTATGTTTCCTTTTGCTGCTCGTGCTTTGGGTGTGAAGTTCATGAAACCATTTCCTATTACAAGGTCCTGGAGATGCTTCCCTACATTATCTTCCAAGGTCTTTATGGTCTTGGCTCTTATATTTAGATCTTTGATCCATCCTGAGATGATTTTTGTATAAGGTGTAAGATGGAGTTCTTCTGTCATTCTTTTGGATATGGATATCCAGTTCTCCAAGCACCACTTGTTGAAGAGGCCATTCTCTCCCAACTGAGTGGGCTAGTGGTCTTGTTGAGTATCAGTTGACTGTATATGTGAGGATTTATATCAGAACTCTCAAGTTTGTTCCATTGGTCAGTATGTCTATTCTCATGCCAATACCATGCAGTTTTGACCACTGTATCTTTGTAGTAGGTTTTAAAGTCAGGTAGTGTGATACCTCCAAATTCATTTTTCTTTTTCAATATGTCTTTGGCAATTCAGAGCATCTTATCCTTCCGAATAAATTTTGTAGTTAGTTTTTCCATTTCTTAAAAAATACTGTTGATTTTTATTGGGATTGCATTAAATCTGTAGGTTAGTTTGGGTAGGATTGACATCTTGATGATGTTTAGTCTTTCTATCCATCAACAGGGAATATTTTTCCATTTATTTAATCATCTTTGATTTCCTTTAACAGTGTTGTGTAGTTTTCTGTATAAAAGTCCTTTACATATTTAGTTAAATTTACTCCTAGTTATTTGATTCTTTTAGTTATTATTGTAAATGGTAATTTCTTCTTGATTTGCTCCTCAGATTGTTCGTTATTGGTGTACAAAAATGCTACTGATTTTTGAGCTTTGATCTTAGAGCCTGTGGTATTACTGAACTCCTTTATAAGTTCTAGAAGCTTTGTTGTAGATTTCTTAGTGCTCTCTTTGTATAGGATTATGTCATCTGCAAATAATGAGATTTTTACTTCTTCTTTCCAATTTGGATGACTTTTATATCTTTTTCTTGCCTTAGTGCTCAAGCAAGTACTTCTAAGACAATGTTAAATAGGAGTGGTGATAGTGGGCATTCTTGTCTTTCTCCCAATCTCATAGGGAAGGCTTTTAGGATTTCACAGTTGAAGATGATGTTAGTTTTGGGTTTTTATATATACCCTTTATCATGTTCAGAATGTTTCCTTCTATTCCTATCTTTTGTAGTGTTTTTATCAGGAAAGGATGCTGTATTTTGTCAAATGCTTTTTCTGCATCTATAGAAATGATCTTTTTTTTTTTTTTCTTTCAATCTGTTTATGGTGGGCATTACATTGATTGATTTTCTTATGTGGATCCATCCTTGCATACCTGGGATGAAACCCACCCTGTCATGGTCTATAATTCTTTTGATATGTTGTTGAATGTGATTAGCAAGTGTTTTTTTGTGTGTGTGGATTTTAGCATCTCATTTCATTAGTGAAATTGGTCTGTAATTTTCCTTTCTTGTGGTATCTTTGTTAAGGTTTGGAATTCATGTAATGTTGGCTTCATAGAATGAATTAGGCAATGTTCCTTCTACTTCTGTTTTTTGGAAGAACTTAAGCAGGATTGGCATTAGCTCTTTCCAGAATGTTTGGTAGAATTCAGCTGTGAAGTCTTCTGGTCCTGGGCTCTTCTTAGTTGGGAGGTTTCTGATGACTGAGTATACACCTCTTTACTTGTAATTGGACTGTTGAGTTCATTAATTTCTTCTTTTTTCAATGTAAGTTGTTTTTCAGTTTCTGTAAATTATCATTTATCCATTTCCTGTAAATTATCATTCTTGTTGGCATATAATTTTTTAAAGTATCCTCTTATGATACACTTTATTTCTGTGGGCTCAGTAGTGATATCCCCTTCCTCATTCCTTATTTTGTGTATTTGCATCTGTTCTCTCTTTTTCTTTGTTAGTCTGGCTATGGATTTGTCAATTTTATTGATCTACTCGATTAACCAGCTTTTGGGTTTTTTTATTTTCTCTAATGCTTTCTTATTTTCTATTTCATTTATTTCTGCTCTAATCTTTGTAATTTCCTCCTTTCTACTTCCTATGGGGTTAGTTTCTTGTTTTTTTTTCCAATTCCTCCAGGTGTGCATTTAGGTCTTCTATTTTAGCTCTTTCTTCATTTTAAAATATATGCATTTATGGCTATGAATTTGTCTCTCACTGCAGCTTTTGCTGTATCCCATAGGTTTTGATATGTTGCGTTGTCATTTCTATTCATTTCAAAGTAGTTACTGATTTCTTTTGAGATTTCCTCCTTGACCCACTGTTTGTCTAAGAGTGTGTTGTTTAACTTCCATATCTTTGTGCCTAATCTGGTTCTCTGGCTTTTAGTGATTTCCAATTTCATTCCATTGTGTTCTAAGAAATTACTTTGTATAATCTCACACTTTCTGAATTCATTGAGATTTGTTCTGTGGTGTAGCATGTGGTCTATCTTGGAGTATAATCCATGTGCACTCAAGAAGAATGTATATCCCGCTGTACTTGGGTTTAGCATTCTGTATATGTCTATTAGGTTCAGGTTCTCTAATGTATTATTCAGAGTCTTTGTTTCTTTATTGGCTCTCTGACTAGATGTTCTGTCTAATGGTGATAATGGTTTATTGAAGTCCCCCACTATAATTGTTGAGGCATTTATTTCTCCCCTTAGTTTTTCCAGTGTTCGCCTCATGTATTTTGAGGCACCCTGATTATCAGGTGCATAAATGTTTATGATTGTTCTCTCTTCTTGAAAGATTATGCCTTTCACTAGTATATAGTGTCCATTTTTGTCTATTACAGTATATGCATTTAAAATCTATTTTGTCTGATATTAGGATAGCTACTCTTGCCATTTTTTGGTTATTGTTGACTTGTAAAATTGTTTTCCAGCCATTCACTTTCAGCCTCCTTGAATCCCTGTGTCTAAGGTGGGTTTCTTGTAGACAGCATATAGATGAATCATATTTCCTTATCCAGTCTGACAATCTTTGTCTCTTGACTGGTTAGTTTAATCCATTAACATTCAGTGTTATTACTCTCAATGAATTTCTTACATCAGCCATATTTTCTTTGGGTTGATGTATGTCATATGTTGTTTTTATTTCTCTTTTTGACTTTTTAGTTGTTCTTACACACTCCTCCAATTATCCATCTGCTGTTTTTTTCCTTTCAAACTGTATAACTTCCTTTCATATTTATTGAAGTGCAGGTTTCTTATTGGCATGCTCTCTTAATTTCTGTTTATCTGTGGATATTTTGAAATCTCCGTCACTTTTTTGCCAGCTTTGCTGGATAGACAATTCTTGCTGGAAGTTTTTTTCTTTTAGTTCTTTGACTTTGTCATACCACTTCTTCTTCTTTCCATGGTTTCAGATGAGAAATCAGCATTTAATCTTATTGTGCTTCCCTTGTACGTGATGGCTCTCTTTTCTCTTGCTGCCTTCAGTATTTTCTCTTTGTCTTGAGCATTGGGCATTTTGATAATTATATGTCTTGGAGTAGGCCTGTTGGCATTTTTACTGTTTGGTTTGCACTGTGCTTCATGGACATGTACATCCATGTCCCTCAAAAGTGTAGGGAGTTTTCAGCCATTATTTCCTCCAACACTCCTTCTGTTTCCCTTCCCTTCTCTTCTCCCTCTGGGATGCCTATAATGCATATGTTTGTGTGTTTGTGTTGTCGGTTAAATCCGTAAGTCCCTGCTGGATTTTTTCTATCTTTTTATCTATCTGTTTTACTATTGTTTGATTTCAGATGTACTGTCTTCCACATCACTAATTCTTTCTTCTGCCTGTTCAAGTCTGCTGTTATATGAATCCAGTGTCTTTTTTATTTCTTTGATTGTGCCATTCATCACCATCATATCTGTCTTCTTTTTAAGTATGTTTACATTTTCTTCAGTATGCTCTCTCAGTGTCTTCTTAATATGTTTAATCTCTTCTTCAGGTCATTAATTTGGCCCATGATATTTGTTTGGATATATTTGATTATTTATTCAATGTTCTGCATCTCTTACTGGTTTTTAGTTTGTTGATTTAACTGGTCCATATCTTCCTGCTTCTCAGTATGGTTTGTAATTTTTTCTTGCCCTCTGATCATTTTATTTTGATGGGTTTATTCAGTTTATTAGCTTCTCTCTCTGCCCTGAGTTTTATTTAGCTGCTGGTTCTATTTGTGTGCTAAGTTTTCTCTTTGACACTTTGTTCTTCTTGTTCTATTTCCTTGCTTTCTTCTATGTTCCCTTGAAGGAAAAGATTAGGGCTAGAGGAATTGAAAGAGGTAAGAAAGGAAAAAAGATAATAGTAATATTGATAACAGTTAGAAGAGGGGCCATATAAGAGTTAGTAAAGTGAATATTTAACTCATGTAGGCAGTGTAGAGTATTAGGGGAAAAAAAGTGGAGTACCTACAATGGAATGGGAAATCAAATAGAGGAAAATATATAGAATGATTTAAAAGGCCAGAATGATGAGGAGAGAAAGAAAGAGTAAAGAAAGTGCTGAAAGGAAAAAGTTAATAATAAAAATTTTTTAAAGGAAAACAGAATAGACAATAGAATTCGACACCCATGAAGTTAAAGACTAATGAAAATGGTGGAATCTAGGAACCACAACAGAAAGCAGAAGGTAGAAAGATGAAGTCTGGAAAAGAGATTGCATTGGTAGACAAAATCAGTATATAGAGAGAATGGGAAATCAAGGAATTAGAAGCACAGCAAAGAAGAAACAAGGTAGCAGTACCTAATGTTAAAAAAGGGGGGGTTAGGGGAGGAAAGAGGAAATAAAAGCAAGAAACAAACAAACAAATGAAGAAAAACCAAACAAACACATAGGGAATCAGTCAAACAAAGCTAAAGAAGAACAGTGTTCCTTCTTGGGCCCTTGTGGAGTCTTCATCCTGCCTGTGTTCATCAATCAATTACCCTGCAGGCTTCTATCTGCAGGTTTTGAGGCAGATTTTAGCCATTAAACTAATTTAATTTTTTTTTAATTTTTAAAGTAAACTTTTTTTTTTTTTGGAGAAATAAAGGACCCAAGAGAAGGCCTCTTATAGACCACCCCCTCCACTGAGGGGACTGTAAATAGGCTTGTGGAAACTTTTCAAACACTTCCCACTGGCTGGCCCCTCCACGGGAGCTGAAACTAAGATACTCTTCAGTGAGGAACTATAAAATTGGCTGACTCTGCCCCCTCCCGAGCCAAGCCCACGTATTCCAGGGCAGTTAGGTAAATCAGGCTTCCTCAGGAGATTCACCCCCCTTCAGCCTGGTGCCACTTCAGGCCGGCTGATTTGCTCTCCAAAGCTGCAAGGGGGTCCAGGCAGCAAACCCACAGAAAGGAAACCATTCTCCACCTTCTGACAGAACCCTCCCACTCTCAGAGAATGATCCCTCTCACTGGGTTGGCAGTAGTCGGGGTCCTCCTTTGCCCTTTGCCCTGAGAGTGGGGCTTAGCCATCCATGCCATCGTATTCCAGCTGGGGAAAAACTCACAATTTTATCTTGAGCAATCCATCTCGCTGTCCAGCTCCCTCCAGATCGATGTCTCTAAGGTTCTCGCACCATGGGCTCTCAGAACAGTCCACTCGAGCAGTATCCTGTCCCCAGTCAGCCTTCCTCTGTGAGAGAGATAGTGAGTGCCCACCTAAACTGATGCCATTTTGCCTCCTTCCAGAAAAACCCAGATTTTGTTTTGTTTGCTTGTGTTTTTCTTCTCCTCTTCCTTATTTCCTTCTTAACTTCTTTTCTTATTTTCTCTCATCTCTTCTCATTCCTATTCTTTCATTTTTCCCCATTTTTTCCTTCTTCTTTTTCTTCCCTTTCTATCTTTTATTATTTTACCCTCTTTTTAATTTTTTCTTTATCCTTCCTTTTTTAATTTTGTCTTTCCTTTTTCTTTCATTTTTCCCTTTTCTTTTCTTTCTTCCTTTCTGCTTTTCCCTGTTTCACTTTTCCTTCTTCTCTTAAAACTTATCTGGTGTTTTGTTTATTTTATCTCATTTCATTTACTTTATGTTTTAAGTTTTTTATTTTTCCTTTTTTCACCTTTTAAAATTTTTGTTCCTGTTTACTTTTTCCTCTCTTATTTTTCATTCTCTGTATCTTTTTCCTTGTTCTTTTTCCTTGCTCTTTTTAGTTTTTCCTTTTTTTTTCTTTTTGCTCCCCTTCATTCTTTCCTTTTTTTTTTTTTTAGATTAATATTTTTCCTTTGAACATGGGTAACTAGAAGGATATAGAATAAGTGGAACCAAATATGAAGAGGATTCCTAACACAAAACCAAAGAAAAATAAAACCACAGACTAAGAGGATAAACTAACTGAATAAGCCCATCATGATAAAAAGATGAGTAGACATCAGCAAAAAATTACAGGCCATACCAAGAAATAAGAAGTTAAGAAGTCATGGCCCAGTCTGATGAACAACCTAAAAAACAGGCAGAGGCGTATAATGTGGAACAACTAAACAAGGATATGCAAACAAATATCCTTAATCAAATCAGTGAAATGAAGGAAGAGATTAAGTATATCAAGAAGACACTATGGAAATATACAGAAAAAAATTGTAAACATATTTAAAAAAGAAAAAACTTACACTGATGAAAGGCACAATGCAAGAAATTAAAAATACACTAGAATCACATAACAGCAGATTTGAACAGACAGAGGAAAGAATAAGCAATGTCAAAGACAGGGCATCTGATATATCACAGATAATAAAAGAAATAGACAAAAAAAATGGAAAAAAAATCAGGGATTCAGGGAATTGAATGACAATACAAAGCAGACAAACATAAGCATTATGGGCATCCCAGATGGAGAAGAGATGGTAAAGAAGGTAGTGTATTTGAGGAAATAATGGCTGAAAAATTCCCAACTCTTATGAGATACATGGATAACTATGACTATGAAGTGCAGCATTCTCCAAGCACAATACATCCTAGCACACCTACTACACATACTTAGCATGTGGCAGTTTGATATTATTTACAAATGCCAAAAAGAAATATAGATTATGTTTGTAAACTGGTCTGTTCCTCTGGGCATGATACCCCTTGATGAATTTAAATTCAAAGGCTTTAAGTTTACTTGATCAAATCAAGATTAGGGCTTTGATTCAACCATGTCATTAGGACATGCAGGTATGAGTCCCCACCCCCTTGGTAGGCTATATAAATGTAGACTAACCCAAGGAGAACATAAGAGAAGATACACAGGAGAGAGAACTCTATAAACACAGAAGAGAACTTTGGTCCTGGGGCCCTAGAGAGAGCTGAGTCATTCACCTGATAGCTTGCAGCTGCAGAGACCAGAGCCCTGAGCAGCTGAAAAGGTCTAGAAATTAATGAGCCCTCCAGCCTACAGCTGAGATCAAAAGAAGCTGGAACCATGGAGCCTTAAGAGGAAGAAGGAAGGAGAGACTATGCAGACATTGCCTGTCATCTTACTTCAACATGTAGCAACTGACTTTGGGTGAGAAATCAACCTTGAGTTGGACTCTTTAGGGTCTTGTAACTGCAAACTTTTACCCCAAATAATACCCTTTTTAAAAGCCAACAGATTTCTGGTACTTTGCATCAGTGCCTCTTTGCCTGACTTGTACATACCAGATTCTCTCAAGCTTAAGCCAAAGACAGAATTCTGAAAGCAGCAAGAGAAAAGAGATCCTTCACATATAAGGGAACCTTGATAAGATTAAGTGCTGATTTCACATCTGAAACCAGGGAGGTGAGAATGCAGTTGTTTTTTTGTTTTGTTTTGTTTTGTTTTTAAACAATTTATTAAAGTATATAATTCATACATGAACATACATAAACAATAAGTGCTCAGTAAACGTGAACTTATAAAACAAACATGCATAACATCATTCAGGGCTCCCATACATCACCACACCACAAATACTTTGTATTATTGTGAAACATTTAAGAAATTATGAAAGAGCATTTCAAAGTATTATTACTAACTATAGTCTGTATCTTATTCACCTATACTTTTTTTTAAGGATTTATTTATTTGCTTTTATCCATTTTTATCCCCTTCCCCATTTTTGCTGTTTTTGTGTCCATTCGTTGGGCAAGTCTCTGTGTCTGTTTCTTGCCCTCTCTTTCATCCTTCTCCTTCTGTCTTCACTGGGAATCGATCCTCAGAACCACCGAAGTGGGAGAGAGGCATCCTACTGTCTGTATCACCTTAGTTCCTGGGTTTTTGTTGCATCTCATCTTGGCTTTCACTTACGTCACTCTCCTGTTATGTCATCATCTTCCTGCGTGCCTCATGGGGCCTGACAGCACACCCGCACATGGGGCCTGGTGGCCTGTGCAACTTCTATATTTTCCTTTTTTTAAATTTTTAACAGGAGGTCCCAGGGATAGAACCCAGGTCCCTCCATATGGGAGACAGATACCCAAACATTTGAGCCACATCCATGCCCCTGCTATATCTCTTAAGGTTGACCAAAGATACCTAGAGTTACAGTCATTTCCCATACAGGATGATCATATAATAAGTCAGGTTTAGTTTATCACCAGCACTTTAAAAACCAGGCCTAAGGAGAAAATCTAGGTCCGGGGACACATGCATGGTTTCTAATATAGTGAATGTTTACCCTACCCTGATTATCACAAAATCAGGGCAGCAAGAATAAGAATGCAGTTGTTTTGACATAGTTAGGGTGCTGAAAGAAAATAATTGGTCAGCCAAGAATTCTACAACCAGCAAAACTGTCATTCAAAAATGAGGGAGAGTTCAAAATATTCACAGATAAACAGAAATAGAGAGGATCTGTCAACAAGAGGCCTGCCCTTTAAAAAATAGTGAAAGGAGTTCTGCAGATTGAAAGGGAAAACGTGGAGAGAGAGGTTTGGAGGAGAGTTTTGGAAGATTACTGATAAGAGTTACTAAAAGTATTAAAATTATATACAAGCCTAAAGAAAAAATGGCTAAAATAAGTAGTACATTGACAGTAATAACATTGAATGTTAATGTATTAGAATATTGGCAAAGTGGACAAGGAAATATGACACATCTAAATGCTGCCCACAAGAAACTCACCTAATACCCAGGGCAAAAGAAGTTGCAAGTGAAAGGTTGGAAAATTATTTTACACTTTGTATGGTAAATGAAGGCAGAATGCCCCTTCTGTGAACCCGAGGCCCTGGAATAAGGACAGCCTGGTTTGGCCAACTACCTGACCCTCATAAACAAGGGGTTGGATGTAAGCATAGGAGGAGCACCTATGATAATAATCAGGAGGTCTGGTGATTGTTAACTAGTAACCCTTGTGTCCTGCTGTTTGTAACCATATAAAAGATAACTGTGTCTGTTATGGAGCATGGAGCATGGTGTGGTACCTTCTGCCCAGCCAATTCTGGGTCCTGTAAGTAGGCTGAGCATCCCCAGGCCTGCCACCACCAGGGTCTGTGTATGAGTAAGTAATGAAGGCATGACAGTTGCTGGACTCCCATGTGGTTTCTCTGGAATATCAAATTAGCTGGTCAGGGTTAATCACCTGCATTACAATTGGCATAGTTGGCAGGCCAGTGTCTCCACCTGCATTATACACACAGATAGTATCCAAAAAGGCATGGGTAGCTATATTAACATTGGATAAAATAGGGTTTAAATGCAAAACTGTTGTAAGAGACAAAGGATGACACTATATATTAATAAAAGGGGCACTCTACTAAAAAGAAAGAATAATCATAAATCCTTATCAACATAACTAGGGAGACCAAAAATACTTGAGACAAATACTGGCTAAACTAAGGGAAAAATAGATGCCTTTACAATTATAGTGGGGGATTATAATATACCATCATCACCATTAGACAGAACATCTCAACAGAGGTTCAAAAAAGAAATAGAGACCTTGAATACACATTAGATGAACTAGGCCTAATGGACTTATACAGGATATTAAACCAAAAAACAGCAGGATATACATTCATCTAAGTGCTCAGGGATCATTCTCCGTGATAGACAATATGCTAGGTCATAGAACAAGTCAACAAATTTAGAAAAATTGAAATTATACAAAACATTTTCTGTGCCCACAACAGAAAGAACATGGAAATCATTAAATGATGGAGAGCAGAAATAGTCAAAAATATATGGAAATTAAACAACACATTGTTAAACAAGGAGTGGGTCAAGAAGGAAATTACCAGATAAATCAACTACCTCAAAGCAAATGAAAATGAGAACACAACATATCAAAATTCATGGAATACAGCTTTATTAGTGCTAAGAGGGAAATTTATAGCCCTAAATGTCTACATTAAAAAAGAATTAAGAGTTAAAATCAAAGACATAACTGCACACCTGGAGGAACTAGAAAAATAACAAATTAATCCCAGAGCAAGCAGAAAGAAGGAAATAACAAAGATTAGAAAGAATTAAATGAAATTGAGAAAGCATTAGAAAGAATTTAAAAACCAAAAACTTCATTCTTTGAGAAGATTAAAGAAATAAACCTTAAAGCAGATTAACAGGAAAAAAAAGATGCAAATCAATAAAATCAGAAATGAGAGAGGGAATGTCACCACTGATCCCACAGAAAGAGAGTATCATAACAGGATTCTTGGAAAAATTGTGTGCCAAAAGGAAGGACAATTTAGATGAAATGTATGAATTTCTAGAAACACATAAGACCCTTACATTGATGAAAGAAGAAATAGAACTCATAGACAAATCACAAGTAGTGAGATTGAATTAGTCATCAAAAACATCCCTAACGAGAATAGCCCAGGACTAGGTGGCTTCACAGGTGTATTCTATCAATCATTCTGTAAATAACTCATATCCATACTGCTCTAATTCTTCAAAAAAATTGAAGTTGGAATATTATGTAACTCATTCGATGCCAACATCACCCTTAAACCAAATCAACATAAAGATGCTACAAGTAAAGAAAACTACAGTTCAATCTCTCAGGTGGGTTTGTAAGAATGGATCAATAAAAGAATATCCCAGGTATGCAAGAATGGATCAATATAAAAAATCATATAGTTTAATATTCCACATTAACAAATGGAAGGAAACAACTCACATGATCATCTCTATTAGCTAAAAAAAGGCATTCAACAAAATACAGCATTTTTTTTTTGATAAAAACACTCAAAACGATAGGATTAGAAGGAAACTTCCTCAATATTTTAAAGGGCATATATGAAGAACCAACAGCTAACAACTTGATCAATGGTGAAAAATTAAAGGATTACCCTCTAAGGTCTGGAATAAGACAAGGAGGCCTACTGTCACCACTCTTATTTAACATAGTATTACAAGTACTTGCTTGAGCACATATTCAAGAAAAATGAATAAAAGTCATCCAAACTGGAGAAGAAGAAGCAAAACTTTCGCTATTTGCAGATGGCATGCATTAAATATCCTGAAAAATCGACAACAGAGCTTTTAGAGCTGATAAACAAGTTCAGTAAAGTGACAGGATACAAAATCAACATGCAAAAATCAGTAGTGTTTCTGTACATTGATAATGAGAAATCTGAGGAAGAAATCAAGAAAAAAATTTCATTTACAATAGCAACAAACAGACTCAAATATCTAGAAATTTATTTAATGAGGAATGTAAAAGATACGTATTTAGAAATCTATGATACACTGCTGAAAATAAATCAAAGAAGACCTAAACAAATGGATGGATATTTCATGTTCAT
Organism: Tolypeutes matacus; assembly: GCA_026826555.1. Classification (NCBI taxonomy): domain Eukaryota; kingdom Metazoa; phylum Chordata; class Mammalia; order Cingulata; family Chlamyphoridae; genus Tolypeutes; species Tolypeutes matacus. The sequence goes on from JAKSZT010054033.1 coordinate 122,966, forward strand.
GAATTGGAAGTCTAAACATCGTGAAGATGTCAATTCTACCCAAATGATTTACAGATTCAATGCAATGCATATCAAATTTCTAAAAGCCTACTTTAGAGTAAGAGAAAAGTCAAATTACTAAACTAATTTGGAAAGGAAAGTGGTCCCAAATAGCCAAAATCATCCTTAAAAAAATTGCAAATTGGTGATTATAACAAATACCATTGATTTTATACCTTAGATAAAGTATATGGGCAAAAAATAATAATAGGGTGGGTTGGGGGAAAATACACCAAGTGTAAGATATGGACCACAGTAAGGTGTAGGTGTGTTTGCATTTGTGCATACATCATTAATCTAGTGCCTCTAAAAGGTCTTTTCTTGTGTAGGAAAGGACTGTGCTTTGCTTATGGGTTTCCTGTGATCTGGGGGTTTAGAAGAATATCATGACTGGAGCAACATTACACTGAAACCTGTAAAATGGCAAATTTGACTTGAGGGAAAGTATTGAGAAAGCATCTGAAAAGAAGAAATTAGGCTTGTCAGTATATTCAAATGTTGTTCTAAAGATTTGATTTAAAAGTTTGGTATGTATTTTTGCCTTCTGGTAGTCTCACAAAGACATGAGTTTGCTGTTTAAAGTAAAAACATAAGAAATTTACATAAATCTTGGTAAAGGACTATGGATAAGAAGATAATTGAGAACTCTCTAGCATTCTGAATCATGGAGCAGAATGTTAAGGAAAATGCTAATTTTTCTGACAAGTCAGATGTCCTACTTATGTATAAGTCATTTTTGTGTTTCCATTCTTCTTTTTAATACCATTTTAGATACTTAATTTCTCCATGAATTATTTTCCTAATTTTTAATATGATCCATTTTATCTCCCTAGTAGATTCTGATAGGTTTTATCCTAGAGAATCCACTTCCTTTAGATATACATCCCTTTCCATTAGTGGCAAATTATCTCACTTGTATATATGAAAATATATTCAAAAAATTTAAGGAAAACAAATTAAATAAAATATTTTAGAGAATTTAAACTAATTACCAACTATTCATTTTATTTATTTTTGATGCATTAAATGGTCTGTCCATTAGTTAATCTAAACCCTATGGCATGCTGACTAGAAAAGTATATCCATAATGATCAATAATTTTTATACATTTATTTCTAATAAATATAATGCATATATTGCAATGCTTAGCCTAATTATAAACCTCATAATAAAAAAATGTATTCAATGAACTGAAAAGACATGTAGTCATTGAAATAATTATCCAAACACACCTAAACAACTCTTGTATAATTAAAGCAGAAGATTACCACCAATTTTGATATTTTAAATATTATGGCTGCTTCTGCTATCAAAATATGAAACAATCTTTTTAATATGAAATACCCTATTTAATTGGTTCTTAAATATACACCTATGTGATATAATCTATGAATAAAGAGTTGGACTTTAAAGTTATTACCAAGCATAGCCTCAATAATATTTTCTATTTTTTTTCTAGAAACTATCAAATAAGTTTTATTATGTTCAATTTCATATATTAATTAGCAAATATAATTTGAGAAAATTCTCAAACAACTACAAATACTACTTGATTTTCAAACAGTTTAAAAGTTCTATCACATTTCAAAATTAAGGCACATGGGATAGTAGAAAATCAGAAGTCCTAACATCAAAAAGTGTGTTAGAAGGTCAGGAAAATGATACTATGTCATAACTGATGCTTTCATAAAATTACCAGGTGTAGAGAGTACATGTTAGAGACATGAGGGTGGGCAGATGTCAAGTATAGGAAAATATCTGATTATATTAAGCAAGTAAAAGTTTATTTCTATAATGTCTAATTTTAAGGAACAAACTTAAGCCCTCTAATGGAGTGCTGTCAGGAAAATAATGATGCTAAATTAGTATCATTATTGATGAAATGAGCCTTTTGCACTGCCTTTCCCAGCCACATTAACAATTTGAATTTAAGTTGACTGTGTATATTGTATGAAAAAGGCATACTCCTGAAAAAGATGGACATGTTCTACTATTTATCTTGATTAAATTAGATTATTTACAAGATCAAGTCCTTAAGATTGAATAAACATCACCGTCTCTACTGCTATGGTCATATTTAATCAACACGCTAGAAGAGTTCTAGATCCTGCAGATTAGAGATGAAAATGTTTTTTAATGATTTAGACTCTCTTAGGAATGAAGAAAGGGTTAATTTTTCTCTATGGTCAGGTGAATAAATAAGTAGATTTCACTCTCCTTTACCCAAAAAATGTATTTGGTTTTTTTGCAACTGTGAAGGTAATCATTACAACAAAGTACATTTATGCATTTCATGGAAGTATGCATTAAGATTAGAGTCTTTCTTTGGGGCAATAATTTGAGAATGTCAGTTTTGCTTACTCTGTATAGCTCTATAAATTCAAACTACCTTATAAATATTTCCAAATTATGTTATGTTGCTTATGAAGGCTCAGTATTTCCAGTTCTTATATCTGAGAAATTATCTCTTAATGCTTGGATAGGAAAAACATTCCTTCTAGTAACATTCCTTATTCAAGAAATAGTTTTCAATTTAATTTTGATAATTTCTAAATATATAACCATCATGATCAACAATCTAGTTTTATGTAATTAAAATTTTATTATATTTTAAATATATTGCCTGAAATCTATGTAAGCTATGCATAAATATAAACAATAAATTATTTAAATCATTTGTCCCTGTCCATTTATTTTGATATCAGATACAACAAAACCAGTCTTATAGAGTAGATGGAATTTAATAAGAATTTTGACTCATATCATTTCATCAATACTCACCTGTCATGTACTTTTCATGGAAATCTTGGGAGGAGAAACTGTTGAAGGTAATTCTGTTTTATTTTTTAATTTATTATTGCACATATTTTCAGGTATATACAAAAATAAAGAGAAATTGTATTCTGAACACCTTTATCATCATATAGCATTTCTAATGATTTTTATCAATTTGCCTATGTTGTTTTGTCTATTTCCCATGTTTTTCATCTCTTTTAATTTTAGAATTTTAAATGTAATTCAGATATCATATTATCTAACCTGTAAATACTTCAGTAAGTATTTCCAAAAAAAATTGGTCTTTGTTTTTTAATGTAACCACAATTCCATTCAAACACCTTAAAAAGTAATAATTCCATTATATTGTCTGATTTGAAAACCGTGGTCAATATCCCCAGTCATTTGAGAAACATTTTTTTTTATTGTTATATCATATATACAACCCAAAATTACCCTTTTTAATCACTTTCAAGGGTACCATTTAATAGTACTAAATACATTGCCAATATTATAATAATTCGCTACCATCGCCAATAACCTTTCCCTCAATTTTTCATCATCTCATACAGAAACTATGCATCCATTGAACAATAACTCTCCTCTCCCCTGCCCTAAGGTAATCTCTAATCTATGTTCTGTCTCTATAACATTTATTTCTACTATGTTTTTCATATAAATGAGATAATAACATATTTGTTTTTTGTGTTTATCTTATTTCACTCAGCATGATATCTTCAAGTTTCAACCATGTTGAACATTCATCAGAATTTCATTGGTTTTTACAACTGCATAATATTCCACTGTGTCGATATATGATATTTTTCATTCTTTTACATGTTGATGGACACTTTGATTGTTACCAATTTTGGCTATTGTGAATAATGCTGATAAAAGCATTGTTTTAAAAGACCTCTTAGAGTCCTTGCTTTCCATTCTTTTGGGTGTACACCAAGCAATGAGATTGACAGCTCAAATGATAATCTTATTAACAATTTTTCAAATATATTTTCACAGTGGTTGCACCATTTTACAATGGCACTAGCAATATATAAATGTTCCTATTTCTCCATCTCCTCTTCATCACTTTTATCTTTTAAAAATAAAAGCCTTTCTATTATGTGTAGTAGTGATTTTGATTTCCATTTTCCTGATGACCAATGATGTTGAGCACCTTTTCATGTGCTTATTAGCCATTTGCATGTATTCTTTTTAGAAATATTTATTCAAGTCCTTTTCTGTTTTTTGATTGAATTATTTTGAATTTTGTTATTGAGTTGTTTCACTATTTTATAAATTCCAGATAGTAAACTCTCTTCAGATATATGGCTAGCAATTACTTTCTAACATTATGTTAGATCATCTTTTCATCTCCTTGATAGTGTCCTTTGATGTAGTTTTTAACTTTGATGAAATCTATTTTTTCTTTTGTTGTTTGTGCATTCAGTGTTATATCTTGAAATTAGTACCAAATCTAAAGTTCTAAAGGTACCCTCTTATGTTTTCTTCTACAAGTTTTTTTTCCTTCTTTTCTTCTAAAAGTTATATGGTTTTACCCTTAACATGTAGGTCCTTGATCCATTTAGAGTTAATATTTGCATGTGCTATGAGTTAGGGGTCCAATTTCATTTTTTTGCAAAAGTATACCAAGTTTCTCAGCACCATTTGCTTAAGAAATTGTTCCTTCCCCAAATATTGTACTTAGTACTCTTGTCAAAAATCAATTGGCCATAGATGCATCCCTTGTGGGCAGTATGTCTATTGTTATACCAGTAACAAGCATTTTTCTTACTGTAGCTTTGTAATATGCTTTGAAATTGGAAAGTTTGCAACCTACAACATGGCTCTTCCTTTGCAATATTGATTTGGTTTTATAGGGTCTCTTACACACATTGTAAAATAAATGCTAGGGTATTGAAATGTATTGCAGTTAATCTGTAGATTGCTTTTGGCAACATTGACATTTTAAATATAGTAAATCTTCATATGAATGCACACGGTATGTGTTGCAATTTATTTAGGTTTTCGTTAATTTCTTTCGGCAGTCTTCCATATTTTTTTCAGTGAAAAACCTTTCACCTCCTTGGTGAGATTTATTCCTAGTTATCTTATTCTTTTAGTAGGTATTTTGAATGAAACTTTTATTAATTTCATTGATTAATTTTTAAATTTTTCCTTTATAGAACACACTTTGCTGATGTATGAAAACCCACCTGCATTTTCATGATACTCTTACAACCTACACTTTTGCTAAATATATTTACTAGTTCTAAAAGTTTTCTTATGTATCCTTTGTGATTTTCCATATACAGATAATTTCATCTGTGAATATACAGTGTTTTATTCTTTCTTTTCCAATTTAAATACCTTTCGTCTCTTACCTTATTGCTCTAGAAAGGACTTCCAGTATAACGCTCAATACCTGTGGTGATACCACATATTTTTATCTTCTTCTTGACATCAGGGGAAATGCTTTCTGTATTTCAATATTGTATATAAGTATTGCTATGCATTTTTCACATACATACTTTATCATCTTGAGGAAGTTACATTTTATTCCTATTTTTCTGAGTGATTTTATCATGAATGTGTGTTGGGTTTGTCAAATGCATCAATTGAGATGATCATGTAATTTTTTTTTCTTTCATTCTGCTAATGTAATATATTACACTGGATGATTTTCTTAGGTCACACCACCCTTGCATTCATGCAGTAAATCAGAATTGGTCGTGGTATATAATTCTTTTAATATGATGTTGGATTCAATTTTTTAATGTTTTATTGAGGATGTTTGTCTCTATCTTCATAAGAGATACTGCACTATAGTTTTCTTTTCTCATGATATGTCATGTTTTCTCTTCCATTCATCTCAAATATTTCCTACATTACCATGTGATTTCTTATTTGACCTATTTGTTTTTGTAAGAATGTGTTATTCAATTTCCACATATTTGTGAAGTTTCCAGTTTTACTTTGTTATTAACTTCTAGCTTCATTACTTTTTGGCAATGAAAAGCATTTTTTATAATGGAAATCCTTTTAAATTTTTATGACTTGTTTGTTAATTTACCATGTAGCTTATTGATGAGAATGATTCATGCTCACTTGAGAACAAAATGTATTCAGCTGTGGTAGTGTTGCATCTCTGTTTGTTAGGCCTAATCCTTTTTACTGTTGTTCAAGTACTCTTTCTTTATTGATCTTCTGTCCATATTTTCTATCCATTATTGAAAGCTTTGTATTGAAACTCTAAATATTATTTTAGAACTTTCTATATCTCTCTTCAGTTAAGTAAGTGTATTTTGGGATTCAGTGATAAAGTGTATGCAAGTTTATAATAGTTATATCTGCTTGATGCAATGACTGTGGATTAATATGTAGCATCTTTATTTTCCCTGTAACTGTTTTGACTCAATCTGTTTTGTCTGATATTATTATACTCACTTCAGCTCTCTTTTAGTTAGCTTTTCCATTCTTTCACTTTATTCCTACATGTGTCTTTGGATCTAAAATGAGTCTCTTGTAACAACATACAATCTGATTAGGCTTTCCAACGCCCTATGTCAATCTGTAGCTTTTCACTGAAGAGTTTAATTCATTTACATTTAGAGAAATTGCTGATAAGACAGGACTAACTTCAGACATTTTGTGTTTTGTTTCTTTTATGTCTTGGACCCTTATTAACCTGTATTTCCTCCATTGCAGTCTTCTTTTGTATATATTTAACTCCTGTAGTGAAAAGGATTGATCTCTTTCTCATTTCTGTTTCTGAATATATTATAAACACTTTCTTCATCGTTACCATGGGGTATGTATTTAACATCCTAATATCCTAGGAAACTTAGAGAGGTAATTGGAAATGATTACAACTTAGCTTCAATAGCATACCCATTCACTGTTTCTATACCCACCCATTCCCAATTTTTACAGATTTTGGCCACATATTAACTCTTTATATTATGTATGGTCATAATATAGAATTATGATATTTTTTATATGTTCTAAATCCTATAAGAGAGAAAACTGTAGAGTTATGTAATAAGAAGACATTATTTTGTATGTACCCATGTAGTTAATTTATATAGCTCAAGCTAATATATATATTATTGTATTGATTTTCATTTTATCACAGGTTGCAGTTAATTTTGTTTGGGTTTTTTTGTTTGTTTGTTTGTTTGTTTGTTTTACAAATTGAAGGTTTTTGGCAAACTGTGTTGAGTAAAAATGGTGACATTTTTCCCATAGCATGGGCTCACTCCATGAATCAGTGTCACATTTTAATGAAGACATGTACATTGTTTTTTTTTTTTTAGACATAATGCTATTTAACACCTAGTAGACTAGAGTATTATGTAAAAAACTTTCAAATGCACTAATAATTCACAAAAAGTCATGTGATTCACTTTATTGCACTATTTGCTTAATTGCAGTGGTCTAGAACTGAATCCACAATATCTCCAAGATAGGCCTGGATTGCCCTTTTCTTTAAAACTGAAGAAATCCCATTAGTGATTTGGTAGGGAAGATATTGTGTTGAAGAACTACTTCAGCTTTTGTATATCTTGGAATGTATTTTCCTATCCCTCATAATTGAAGGACAATTTTGCCAGATATAGAAATCATGTAGAATAGAAACTATACGTCAGATTTCATTCTTCTAGGACTCTTTAATCACATAAGAGACCATGTATTCCTTTTTGCAATGATGCTAACAATTGTCTTCATCTCCCTGCTGGTCAATGTTCTCATGATCCTCCTGATTCGCCAGGACCACTGGCTTCAAACACCCATGTACTTTCTACTGAGCCAACTTTCCCTCCTGGACATGTTGCTAATTTGTGCCATTGTGCCCAAAATGGTTGCAGACTACTTAACTGGCAAGAAATCCATCTCCCTTGCTGGCTGTGGATTACAGATTTTCCTCTTGTTCACTCGGTTGGTAGAGTGCTTTCCTTTGGCAGCCATGTTCTATGACCGCTATGTGGCTGTATGTCACTCATTGCGATACCCTGTCCTCATGAACTGGCAATTATGCCTGAGAATGACTTTGGGCTCTTGGTTTTTGGGAGCAGCTGATGAGATCATGCAGGCTGTTGCTACCTTAAGCTTCCCATTTTGTAAATCACATGAGATTGATAATTTTTTCTGTGAGGCTCCCACACTGTTGCTCTTGGCTTGTGCTGACACATCTGTCTTTGAGTACGGCATGTATATTTGCTGTGTATTAATGATCCTGGTACCCTTCTTCCTTATTCTGGCTTCCTATAGTCTCATTCTAACTGCTGTTCTCCACATGCGATCCACAGAAGCCCACAAGAAAGCTTTTACTACCTGCTCATCACATTTGACTGTGGTAGGTTTATTTTATTTTATTTTTTTTTAAGATTTTATTTTTATTTATTCATTCATCACCCCCTTGCTGCTTGTGCTCGCTGGGTCAGCTAACCACGCCGCGCGGGCAGGCTTGCCTTCACCAGGAGGCCCCGGGAACTGAACCCAGGGCCTCCCATGTGGTAAACGGGAGCCCTACTGATTGAGCCACAGCCGCTTCCCGGTAGGTTTATTTTATGGAGCTGCCATTTTTATTTATATGAGACCCAAATCCTACAGGTCAGTTAACCATGATGATTGTGTCAGCTTTGTGTACTATCTTCAAACCTGCACTGAACCCCCTTATCTATATATAGTTTAAGGAACAATGATGTGATGGGAGCCTTGAGAAAGTGTATGGGTCATTTTGGTGCCTTTAATCATAACAGACTAATTTGATTTTCACCAGTTTTAAAGGTTATCATAAACTATATTGCGTGAATTTCTAAAGTAATGGTATTAACTTCTACATACTTAAATTCATATTTATAGCTCCAAATTTTTTCTGTTTTACTTTGAAATGAGGAGCAGACTCTATCCTTCTGATTCATTTGCTAAGATGTCATCCTTCCAATAACTGTACATTGTTTATCATCTGTGAAATAGACATATTTCTATGCAATAAATCACAGTAAATATCTGTTTAAAGAATGAGCTGATAAGATAACACAAAAATTTGATAATTCTTGATCATTTGTTTAGTATTCAGGTATAATATATATGTATTAAAATTATCATATTTGAATCATACCTTTAACCAGTTTTGACAAATACAGACACTCATGTAACTCACCCACTTTCTAAATTTCTGTCAATGCATACATGATTATTATGCTCTTATCCATTAAAATTTCCAAACATATATACTAACACTAGTGTAATTTTTAACATGATACTTTAGCTCCATCTATTCTAGAATTTAATATAAATGGACATTTTTTGTGCTTCACTATCTCAGAGCTTTCTCTCTATATATATATATATATCTTTATATCTATATCTATCTATCTATCTACATGTAAAGAAGCTAGAAACAAACTTAATATGTAAAAATGTTTACATATCATATATATTATATGTGTATATCTCCTCCTTATGTTTCTCTTTATTCCTTGGAATATATCATCAAATGAATATATCAAAGTTTGTTTATGCATGGTTTTGTTAATAGACTTCTAAAGAAATTTTCTGTTTGGAGTTCTTAAGAGGAAAGCTACTATTAATCTCCTTTTGGTGATCATATATTCTTACTTCTCTTTCTAAAGTTATGATTAAGTTTTCTATATTTGTATTTTAAAGTAATTTGCAATTTTATATCCACATCAACAACTTTGGAAAATTCTAGTTGCTCCACATTGTTAACAATACTATGCTTTGACAACTTTGTTCATTTAAGCAATTCTAGTGGATGTGGCAGCATCACAGTGTATTTATAAATTAGTCTTGGCTGACTTCATGTCTTTTTTACTATTATCCCCCATCCTTAACATTCATTCTCCCTCACACATTTCCCACACTTCTGCATGCCACTATTTGGGACTAGCTGGGATTTAAATTAATTTATAGGTCTATGAACAAGAAGTGTTGTATGCAGTAGATCCTGAAAAGAATCAACAGTCTTGCCAGGTATCTCCCTCAAGGTAACCTATCACAGTTTCTTCAAGACTAAACAGTGTTAACCTCCTCAGGCAGGGGTGGAAGAATCAACACATAGGGCAGGAAGTCCAAGCAGAATTTCAAGGTTCTACACCTCAGCTTTGTCAGGATCAGCCAAAGGCCCCCATTCAAACTTTCAGAATCCATTACCTCTCTACCAATTCCCTCATTTGAACAGTAGATACCTGCAAGTTTGAGTTTCATTTTTCTGCAATTGATCCACCAACCACTAATATATGAGGGTCTAAGTTGTTTTTCAGAAATATGAGCTCTGTGGCTACATGATGTAGTGTTTCTTTCATATCTTTTATACAGATTTAGATTTGGAAATTGAAACCCTGATCCTTTTCTTTCCATCCTTAACATTCTCTATCACAATTAGGAGGAATCATCTAATCTCATTATAATATTTACTTTGAAAAATGTTCCAGGGTATTTACTACATGGTCATCAAGACCTTGCTTTTGTAAGTATTTGATTAGGAGTATCAAGCGGGTTTTCATTTCTATGTGTGACTATGTGTTTTTGCATCTCCATTGCCAAACTATTGCATCAGTCTCAGTGCTCTATTTACCAATACAAGTTTCATTAGTGATTTCAAACTATATCAGATTAGATAATCAATTCCAGAATCTCCAAAACCATTTCAGAAAAGTCAACTTTATGATTCTGTTCTTCTGCAACTGCTCAATGTACCAAAATCCTTATTACTCAGGGTTTGGGAGAGAAATGGAAACAATTATATATATTGCTTACAGACAATTTTTAAGGAATTGGCACAGGCAATTATGGTGACTGGCAATCTGACATCCATAGTACATGCTGGCAGACTGGAGATTCAAACAAGTTTTAATGTTGTTTTTAGGAAATATTTCCTCTTCTCTGAAGAGGCTCACTATTTGCACTTGCCATCCAGTTGCTTGGATAAGGTACACAAACACCATCCAGGCTGATGTCATTTGCTTACAGTCATTTGATTGTAGAGGTAAACCACCTTCATGGCAACATCTAATGAGTGTTTGACTAAACAACTTGGTTTTGATCTGCCCAAACTAACAGATGAAATTATCTATCATAAAGACAACCACTAGGTGGGATATAAATGCCAGACCAGCCACAGTGAATGTTGCATAAGAAGTTAAAAACAAAAAGCAAAACAACTAAGAGTAATGGGAAGATGTGATCTATTTTATTACTCATGGCAATATTACCTCCATTTCCAAGAAAGCCTAGAATGGAATGGAAAGCACCCTTGAAGGGTGTGCTGAATTAATTGTGATGATCATAGTTGGCTGCCCATTTTGGCCAAGATCTATGGCAATAAATGTTCTTCTATATTCAAGGATCAAAAATATATATAGGAGTGAAAGACTTCTGGAATAACTGACCCTATATTGTTCTTCAGAGGCAAGGTGAAAATAATTAAGTAATTTCAAGAACAGGTGGCAACCAATAGAAATTGGACTGATAGGTCTTGGAACTTCTAAGGTAATATATATGTGTATATGAGTTCACATAAGATCATTTGCTTGATTAAGAGAGTCAATAAAATTGCAGAGTAAAAGCTTTACTGCAAATTCAAATCAGGAACAATTCAAAGATGATTGCTTTCACCACTGCTATTCAACTTCCAAGGTGGAAGATCTAGCCAGTGCAATTAGGCAAGAAAATAACAGCCCTTTGTATTGTAAAGGAGGAGTTAAACTATCTTGATTTGCACATGACATGATCTTACATATAGAAAACCTCATAGAATCCACAAGAAACTTTCTAAATCTCATAAATATGCAAATATTTGTGAGGTGCTTGATAGAAAAGTCCTAGAATGCTCTGAAGATACACTTATTAGAAATATATGGATGTTAAATATACTTCTGATGAGTCTTTAGAAGGAAATGAAAACTGGAGAACAGGTAATCCTTGCTTTAAAATGGCAGAGAAATTGGAGACATTCTGTTCTGATGTATGTTGGAAGAATTTGGAAGTGATGAACTTAGATATTGAGATGAGGAGATCTCTAAGCTAAATATGGAAAGTGCAGCATGGTTTCTCCTCAAGGCTGGTAATAAAATGCAAGAGGAAAATAATAAGTTGAGAAGTGAACTGCTGGGCATAAAGAAACCAGGAATTGATGTTTTGGAAAATTCTGAGTTTATGGAAAGCAAGTTTCCAAGAAATAGTACACCTTATGAGGGTTTAAGTGAACATATAACCAGCCAGCAATTTGAATGCATGTCAGGATTGGAGGTGCAATTATCCAAGACTGTGAAAAGTTCTATTTTCTGGTGGCTTGAACACTTGTGAAATATTATGCAAAACCAAAAAGGTTTTTGCATAATTTGTATTTATTGTACCACTGCCAGCCTGGACTAAAAGGAACAAAGAATGGACAACTTGAAGGAAAAACCACTACAAGGTCATAAATTTGGTAGCTGTGGTCCGGACCCAAGACATCTTATCAGGTGAAGAGTGATTGCCCACCCATATGTATGGAAAGAATGGTTCTGCCCTGGTGCCTGGAGAGGGTCGGCCATTGACCCCATGGTTCAGGAAGAGTTCTGCCACCCCAGTGCTCATAGATTGTGGAGCCTGTTTGCTAAGAATTGCAGATTCTCTTGGTGTCAACCCAGTGCTCTGAGAGGATGGGGTCTGTGCCCTGGCGTTTGTGGAGAACTTGGCTACCATCAAGATGCTTGGAAATGGTGGCATTTTCTCAGTGTTGAAGGATAGCATGGTCACTGGACAAGCACTGGGAAGGAGTGGGGCTGCTGCTTCATCAGGCTCATAGGATCAAACCTCATTCCATAGATGATGCTCACACTTTGAAATCAAATGGAGTATGCCTTGCTGGTTTTTGGAATTGTTTAGGAACTATGACCTCTGTTTCCCTTCTAATTTCTCCCTATTGAAATGGGAATGTTTATTTTATGCTTATCCTTCCACTTTGTATGGGAAGTTAATAATTTGTTCTCTTGGTTTCACAGTTCCAGAGATGGAAGGGAATTCTGCTCTAGAACCTACCATGTTGATAACCAATTTTGATGAGACTTTGTACAAAGCATTGTTTTTTAAATTTTTTTTTTATTATGGGTAAAAATCAAAATTCTCACAATACATACAAACATTTGCAAAATGATATATAAATATATATGCATATATGTGTATTTGCTTACAAAAATGTTGTTTATATATATATATATATACATATATTTCAAGAGGTGCTTAGATTACCCAAAATGTTACACGGAACCCACTCCCACCCACCATATCCATGGAATATAAGCCCTCTCTCACTTGGAGTTGGAGTGGACATCACCATCCCAGTCCCCTCAAGATTGGGGGAAGAACTATGGACTAGAGTGTACTTGTTTTTTAAATTATATAAGGCTTTTGGGAAGGAATATATTTGGCATGTACAATTAAGATGTCTCTTTTGGGTCCAGAGAATGGAATGTGGTACTATGAATATGTATGTACCCCAGAAATACATGTTCTTAAATTAAATCCACTCTTGTGGATAGAATCCCATAGTAACCCTTTTGATGAGGTTACTTCAATTAAGGTGTGTCTCACCTCTGTTAGGATGGTTCTTAATCTTATTACTGGAGTGTTTTATAGGAATACAAAATACAGACAAAGAGTGAGAAAACCACTGGAGTTAAGAAGCTGAACTGGGAAATGAAGGGTAAGACCAGGTGATGCTGCTATGTGTCTTGCCATAGGCTGAGGAGCCAAGGATTGTTGACAGCCAGCCCCAGAACATCACAGTCTTTGGGAAGAAAGCATCACCTTTATAATGCCTTGATTTGGACATTCTTTTAGCCTTAATACCATAATCTGAGATCCAAGATAGAAGAGTAGGGAACAGCATGCTGAACTACTCCAAAAACTGAGAAAGTAGTCAGGTTTACCTGGTAAAAGGAAGCTGTGGGACTGTGGGGGCAATTGGAGAGGGTAGCTAAAGAAGAGACACCCAGTTGGCTGGAGAAAGGGAAGCTGTAGGAGATAGCAAGCGGGTTTTCATTTCTATATGTGACTATGTGTCCCAATACACAGCATTCTTTTGAGGTGAGGGAGCTGTGGGACAAAGAGGTGTGGGTCCAGCATCCAACCAGCTAACAGGGAGAGAGGTGGAAGGAAAGATAGGATGAGCTAACCAGAAAAGAAATTAAAGCATCCAGCTGATACTGAAGTAACTCCAGGAAGAGGGGAGGGGTACCTGATCAGGGAGGCTGTCAGACACATCCAGCCTGGGAGAGATAGGAAGTGAGCCAATGTGGGGATAGACTGACAGGATCTGAACAGTCCTGGAGAGAAGAAAGCCAGGAGAGATAGCAGTCAATCTGTCAGGACCCAAATGGCATGAGGGAAAAGAAGGCTGGAAAGGAGGCAAGGACAATTCCTCAGAAGCCAAACTGGGCTGTAGGATGGGGGGGGAGTTCTGGGAGAGGCAATGCAGGAGCTGTTGAGGGTCCAACCCTTCCTTAAGAGAAGGATCCAGAGAGCAATTCAACAGGTTGTCAGGTACCAAGCTGGCTCCCTGGGGGAGAGGGAGTTGAGACACCAGAAGCCTTGGGACTAGGAACATAGATTGAGATTTTTTTTTAAGTTTTTTTAAATTGTTGTTTTATATTTTGTATTCTTTATTCTATTTTTTTTTCCTATAACCCTGGTAACTTACCTGTGGAGAATGGGTCACATGGTGAGAACAGACAGCCTGATCATTACAAGTAGCCTGATAGAGAGGACTGTTTTCTCTGTGGTTTTTTCTCTGTTTCCTTCTTTTTTCTTTTCCTTCTTTTATCCTTTTCCTCCTTCTTTTCTTTCTTTCTTTTCTTTCTTTCATTTTTCTTTTTTCCAGTGCTTTATTTCCTCCCACATTCTCTTGTTTGATCTTCATTTTCTTTCTCCTCTTCTCATCTTTCAAGTCTTTTATTTTGTTCTATTTTTCCAGTTTACTTTTTTTATTCTACCAATATTAGTTTTATTCCTTTTTTAATTTTAAATGACTTTTTACTCTTATTACTTACTTTTCTTGGTACTTTTACGGTTATTTTTCCATCTTTTAAAAATCTTTGTCTCTTCTTTCTTTTCTTTTCTATGGTCTTAAATTTTTATATATTAAGTGGTACAAAGTGTCAAAGAGGAATCTTAACACAAAAGAAAATAAATAAAATCCTAAAATAGAAATAAAAGCTAACTGAATAAGCCCATCAAGATCAACAGATGCATAGACACCAGCAAAAGACTACAAGATACACTAAGAAAAAGGAATACGTGGCCCAGTCTAATGAAAATATTAAAAGGGGAGGGAATGCAGAAAATGGTACAACTTATCAAGGATGTCTGAAGATATATCATGAACCAACTTAATGAAGTGAAGGAAGAGAGAAAAAGATATTAAGAAGACACTGGAGGAACATAGAGAATACATTTTAAATATACATAAAAAGATAACATATCTCATAGTGATGAAAGACACAATACAAAAAATTAAAAATATGCTGGAGGCACATGACAGCAGATTTGAACAGGTAGAGGAAAGAATTAGTGATGTTGAATATGGAACAACTGAAATCACATAGATAGTAGAACAGATGTGTAAAAAGATGGCAAAAATTCAGAAGAGATTCAGGTAATTGAATGACAAGATATAAAGCACAAACATATGTATTATAGGCATCTCAGAAGGAGAAGAGAAGGAAAAGGAGGCAGAAGGTGTGTTGGAAGAAATAATAGCTGAAAATTTCCCAACTATTTTCAGGGACATGGAAACAAAGCACAGCACATTCCAAAAAATTTAAACCCTAACAAAACTACCCTGAGAAATATACTTATCACATTGTCAAATGCTCAAGATAAAGAGAGAATTCTGAAAGTAGCAAGAGAATAGAGATCCATCACATATAAGGGAAGCTCAATTAGATTAAGCACTGATTTCTGAAACCATGGAGGCAATAAAATAGTTAAGGTGCTAAAAAAATAGCTGCCAGCCAAGAATTCTGAATCCAGCAAGGCTGATAATAAAAAAACATGGAGAATTCAAAATAGTCACAGGTAAACATAAATTGGGACAGTTGGTCAACAAAAAAAGTGCCCTTCAAGAAATTTTATAGGAAGTCTTATAGGTTGAAAGGAGAAAAAACTCAAAAGGGAGAGGGTTGGAAGAGAGAGTAGGAATGAAGATTATTAGTAAGAATAATGAAAGGATAAAAAGAGAAAACAAAATATGACATATATAAGCCTAAATAAAAAGTGGCTAATGTAAGTAATGACTTCACAGTAATAACATTGAATGTTGATGGATGAAACTTTCCAATCAAAAGACCACAGGGGCTTCTTTGGGAGTTGGAGGTTGTCCTGAGTACTGTTGTGGCAATGGATGTAGGCCATTTTAAATCAGCACACACCACTCAGAACTGAGTGGGAGAGAGTGTGGTCTACAGTGTGAACTGTGGTCTATGGTTGGTGGCAAGGCTCCAGGATGTGTAAGTTCATTGAGGTTGTTGGGCCACACTTGTGGGAGATGTTTGTGTGGGATGTGGTGGGAGGTGTGGGAGGTGGGCAACATGGGAATCCCAGTGGGTTCCGTGTAATATTTTAGGTAATCTAAGCACCTCTTAAAATATATGTATATATATATATATATAAATAACATTTTTGTAAGCAAATACACATATATGCACATATATTTATATATCATTATGCAAATGTTTGTATGTATTGTGAGAATTTTGATTTTTACTCATAATAAATAAATAAATAAATAAATAAATAAATAAATAAATAAAAAGGAAAAAAAAAAAAAAAAAAAAAAGACCCACACTGGCAGAATATAAAAGGAAATAAGACCCATCTATATCCTGTCTACAAGAAACTTTTCTTAGACCCAGGGAAACAAGGAGGTTGCAAGTGAATGGATGGAAAATGATTTGCATGCAAAAAATAACCAAAAAAGTGTGAGAGTAAGTACCTTAATATCAGACAAAATGGACTTTAAATGAAAAACTATCATCAGAGATATAGAAGGACACTAAATATTAATAAAATATTATTATAAATACTAATAATTAATATTAATAAAATTAATCTATCAATAATAAATAACTACCATAAATATTTATGCTTGCACCAAAATAAATGAGGTAAACAATAAATCTAAGAGGAGACATAAATGGCTCTAAAATTATAATGGGAGATTTTAATACATCATTATGACTGTTAGATAGAACACCTCATTTGTGGGCAAATAAAGAAACAAAGACTTTGAGTAATATGTTAGAGTAACTAGACCTAAAATACATACACATTGTAGATGAAGGACATAGGATTAAGAACATGAAATGCCGTCTTATCAGGGAGTTAAAACGATTCAATGCCGATAACAAACTTCTTTTGACTGGTACTCCCTTGCAAAATAATTTTTTAGAACTTTGGTCATTGCTAAACTTTTTGTTGCCAGATGTATTTGATGACTTGAAAAGCTTTGAATCTTGGTTTGACATCACTAGTCTTTCTGAAACTGCTGAGGATATTATTGCTAAAGAAAGAGAACAGAACGTATTACATATGCTGCACCAGATTCTAACACCTTTTTTACTGAGAAGATTGAAATCTGATGTTGCTCTTGAAGTTCCTCCTAAACGAGAAGTAGTGGTTTATGCACCACTTTCAAAGAAACAAGAAATCTTTTACACAGCCATTGTGAACCGTACAATTGCAAACATGTTTGGATTCAATGAGAAAGAAACAGTTGAACTAAGTCCTACTGGCCGGCCAAAACGGAGATCTAGAAAATTAATAAATTATAGTCAAATAGATGATTTCCCTAATGAGTTGGAAAAATTGATCAGTCAAATCCAGCCAGAGGTGGCCCGAGAAAGAGCTGTTGTGGAAATGAATATCCCTGTAGAATCTGAAGTTAACTTGAAACTGCAGAATATAATGATGCTACTTCGTAAATGCTGTAACCATCCATATTTGATTGAGTATCCTATAGATCCTGTCACACAAGAGTTTAAAGTTGATGAAGAATTGGTAACAAATTCTGGGAAGTTCTTAATTTTGGATCGGATGCTGCCAGAACTAAAAAACAGGGGCCACAAGGTACTACTTTTTTCACAAATGACGAGGATGTTGGACATTTTGATGGATTATTGCCATCTTAGAAATTTCAACTTTAGCAGGCTTGATGGTTCCATGTCTTATTCAGAGAGAGAACAAAATATGCACAACTTTAACACAGATCCAGAAGTATTTATCTTCTTAGTGAGTACCCGAGCTGGTGGTCTGGGCATTAACTTGACTGCAGCAGACACAGTTATCATTTATGATAGTGATTGGAATCCTCAGTCTGATCTTCAGGCCCAGGATAGATGTCATAGAATTGGTCAAACAAAGCCAGTTGTTGTATATCGACTTGTTACGGCAAATACTATCGATCAGAAAATTGTGGAAAGAGCAGCTCCTAAAAGAAAATTGGAAAAGTTGATCATCCACAAAAATCATTTCAAAGGTGGTAAATCTGGATTAAGTCCATCTAAGACTTTCTTAGATCCTAAGGAATTAATGGAATTATTAAAATCTAGAGATTATGAAAGGGAAATAAAAGGCTCGAGAGAGAAGGTCATTAGTGATAAAGATCTAGAGTTGTTGTTAGATCGAAGTGATCTCATTGATCAGATGAATGCCTCAAGACCAATTAAAGAGAAGATGGGGATTTTCAAGATATTAGAAAATTCTGAAGATTCCAGTCCTGAATGCTTGTTTTAAATAGGAGCTAAAGAATGGTTTTTTAAAGTTCTTGTTTACATCTAGTGATTTATCTATATTGGTTTTGAAATCCAGATTGACCACTTTACTTTTTTTTTATTATTTTTATCAGTTTATATAATGTAACTAGCACCATTGCATACTCAATAGATGGTGATTTTCTGAGCCTTATTAAGAACAAATAAGTATTCATATTAAGTTTAGGTTCCCAGTTAATTTTTGAGACTCAGTAGTACTCTTGGGTACTTAACCACTGCCAGGTTTATACAGTCTTCCTGTGGAAGTTTAGTAACTGTTTCCCCCCTTTCTTTTAGCAGTACAGTTCATGGGTTTTTGGTACTTCAATTATGGAGTAGGCTTTTGATGGGGGAGATTGGGGTTATGCTTTATGTTGTTTAAATAAGAAATTGGTGTGATTTTTAGAGTCTTTCTATAAGATAGCTTACCAAATAAATGTTCATTATAAAAAAAAACAAAAAAAAAAAAACAAAAAATACATACACAGAACATTACACCCAAATACAGCAGAATATAATTCTTTTAGAATGTCCTTGGAACATTCAGGATAGACCACACACTAGGTAAAAGAAAAAGTCTCAATCAATTTATAATGAACAAAATTACACAAAGTAATTTATATGACCACAATGAATTGAAGCTGGACATGAATAAGTGACAGAAACAAGAATAGGCACATAAATATGGAAGTTAAACAACTCACTCTTAAACAATGAATGGTTCAAGCAGGAAATTGCAAAAGAAACAATAACTACCTTGAAATGAATGAAAATGAAAATACAACATATCAAAATCTATGCGATTCAGCTAAAGCAGTGCTGAGATGAAAATTTATAGCCATAAATGCTTATAATTAAAAAGAATAAAAGAGCTGACATCAAAGACACCACTTTACACATGGAAGAACTAGAAAAATAACAAGAAAAAATCCAAAAGCAAGCAGAAAGAAGAAAATAATATTGATTACAGCAGTACTAACTGAAATTGAGAATAACATAACATGAGGAAAAGTTACTAAAACCACAAGCTGGTTCTCTGGGAAGATTGATGAAATTGAGAAACACTTATCTGGACTAAGAAAGGAAGAAAGAGAAGATGCAAAGAAATAAAATTAAAAGTGAGAGAAAGGCTATCACCATTGATATCACAGAAATAAAGATTATCATAAGAGGATATTTTGAAAAATTATATGCCAACAACACTGACATCTTAGATGAAACAGACAAATTTCTAAGAACTCACAAGCTACCAACATTGACAAAAGAAGAAACAGAAGAATTCAACAGACCAATCACAAGTAGTAAAATTAAATTAATTATCAAAACCTCCCAAACAAGAAAAGCCCAGGACCAACTGGCTTCATGCATGAATTCTAACAATTGTTCTGGAAAGAACACCAATCTTGCTTAAACTCCTCCAAAAATAGAAGTGGGGGGAACATTGCCTAACTCATTCTGTGATGCCAGCATCACGTTAATATCCAATCAACATAAAGACATCATAGGGAAAGGAAACTACAGCAGAATCTCATTAATGACCTTAGATGCTAAAATTTTCAGCAAAACTCAACAACATAACAAATGAATTATGCACTGTGAGCAAGTGGGTTTTATCCCTGGTATGCAAGGATGGTTCAACATAAGAAAATCAATCAATGTAGTATACCATTATGACAGACTGAAAGAAAAATAAATACACGTTAATCACTATTGATGCAGAAAAAGCATTTGACATGCATAGTATTGATTATTGATAAACACTTTACATAAAGAAATAGAAGGAAACATCCTCAACATGAGAAAGGGTGTACATGAAAAACCCATAGCTGATATTATACTCAGTAGTGAAATTTTAAATACTTTACCTCTAAGATCTGGAACAAGACAAGGATGCCCACTGTCACAATTCTTATTTCACATTGTGTTAGCAATACTAGCTCAAGTACTTACACAAGTTAAAGAAATAAAAGGCATTCAAATTCCTAAGGAAGAATTAAAAACTGCACTATTTACAGATGACAAGATCCTATATGTATAATGCTCCCAGAAATCTACAAGAAAGCTTCTATAGCTGGTTCATGAGTTCAGTGAAGTGGCATGATATAAGATCACCACACAAAAATCAGTAACATTTTTGTATACTAATAATGAACAAACTGAGAAGGAAATCAAGAAAAAAAAATCCATTTACAATAGCAAATAAAATAATCATATGTTTTGATTAAACTTAACTAAGGATGTAATTGACTTGTACACAAAAACTACACAACAGAGCTAAAGGAAATCCAAGTAGACCAAAATCGATGGGAAAACTAAACATAATGAAATGTCTGTCTTAGGGACACTTTTAAAAAAAATTTGGGGGCTTTATTTTAATTTTTTTCTTTGTAAGAGTCTACATAGTCAAACAGGATTAGATTGGCTTTTAATGGCATAAAATTAATTCACTGTCTAACTCTCAATTACTACTTAATGGATTACTTGAAGACTCCCTCACAATCCCATCCCCATCCATCCCAAGATGGTTCCCCTTTCACCTACCACTCTGCAGCCTGACTCACTCTTCATGACTTAAAGCAAGGGCCAAACTGAGAAAGTAGAGGCCACACCTAGGATTTACAATCCCAATAAAAATTACAACATCATTTTTAATGAACTGGAAAAAAAGCATTATGAAATTTATTTAGAAGTGGAAGGGGCCTCAAAAAGCAATAAAAAAAACATTGAAAAATATAAACAAAATTGGAGGAATCATGTTACCTGACTTTAAAGCATACTACAAAGATACAGTGTTCAAAACTTCAGGCTATTTGCAGAAGGATAGACATATTATCAAATGGAACTGAATTCAGAGTTCTGATATAGATCTCCACATATATTGCTTATTGATATTCAACAAGGCCAAGAAAGAAGCCTACTCACCTGGGACAGAATGGCCTCTTCAAAAAACAGAAGAACTGGATATGCAAATCCAAGAGACTAAGAGAAGATCACCATCTCACACTCTATTCAAAAGTCAACTCAAGATGGATCAAAGACCTAAATATAAGAGCCAAGACTATAAAGTTCCTAGAAGAAAATGCATCTATGAGATCTTGTAGTAGGAAATGGTTTCATAAACTTTACACCCAAAACATGAAAAACAAAAGAAAAAATACATAAATGCAACCTCCTCAAAATTAAAAAAAAATTGTGCTTTAAAGGATTTTGTTAAGGAAGTAAAAAGACAGCTTACTCAATGAAAGGAAATGTTTAGGAGCCACATATCCATTAAGGGTCTAATATCCTGTATAAATAAAGAAATCCTACACTTCAAGGAAAAAAAAAAACAAATAATTTTTTAAAAATGGGCAAGAGATTTGAACTGACACATTTCCAAAGAAAAAATACAAATGATTAAAAAGTAAATAAACAGATGCTCAACATCACTAGCTATTAGGGAAATGCAAATGAAAAATACAATGAGATATCATCTTAACCCTCTTAAGGAAACAGAAAACTAAAGGGGCTGAGAGGATGTGGAGGAAAAGGAACACTCATCCACTGCCAGTGGGAATGTAGAACGGTGCAGCCATTGTGCATGACAGGTAGTTCCTCTGGAAGCTAACTATATATTACCATATGATCCAGCAATCCCAAGTGTATATACACAAAAGAACTGAAAGTAGGGCATGAACCTATATTTTCACACCGATGGTCATACCAGAATTATTCACTATTCATTAGTGAATAGTGAATATTCATTATTCACTATTGTCCAAAGTTGGAATCTACCTAAGTGTCCATTAACAGATAAATGGATGAGCAAAATGTGGTATATACATACAATGGAGTAATACTTAGCCAAAAGAAGTCATGAAGTAGTGACACACCTGAATGGATGAATAGATGAATCTTTAAGACCTTATGTTTAGTGAAATAAGCCATTTACTAAAGG
Source organism: Tolypeutes matacus (assembly GCA_026826555.1). NCBI lineage: Eukaryota > Metazoa > Chordata > Mammalia > Cingulata > Chlamyphoridae > Tolypeutes > Tolypeutes matacus. The sequence continues at coordinate 145,532 of JAKSZT010054033.1, forward strand.
ACAAATATTGCACGACCTCACTGATAAGACTTAATCATATTGAGCAGATGCATGGAGATAGAGTTTGGAAGACAAGTTATCAGGAGACAGAAAGATGTTTATGTGAGATATTATGGGAGGTATGGGAGGTGGAGATCATGGGAATCCCTGTAATTTTAGTGTAACATTTATGTAATCTAAGCTTCTTTTAAAATATACATGAAAAAAACAATAATAACATATATGTAAGCAAATGATTATATATGCATATATATCCATATATCATTTTACAAATATTGGTTTGTATTGTGAAAAATTTGATTTTTACTCACAATAAAAAAATAATAAAATAATAAAATAAAAAAAAGAAAGTAGAGGGCAGTGAGGCAATGCTTAATCTTGTCAGAACCTATGATAAGGTGGAAGAGAGAGGTGTGGCTGTGTATGGGGGCGATGATGGTGCAGGGATGTAAGTTGGGTTGACGGTGCTGAAATATGAAGAAGGAATGAACACTGCAAATTTGTAGATCTGGAGTTGAAACTACAATGTTGGAAATGCATGGTGGTGGGATATGTGGGAAATGATGAACCTGAGGCATGTTTCTACGGAATATGAATGTGTTTATTTTTTATAGGGTATTATCTCAGTGGGTAAAGACCGACACAATAAACAATCAAATATTAAACTGTCACCTTGGGGAGCCCTGCTACATTCTTAAATAGTTAGGCAAGAATCTACCAAGTTTATTGTCAATGCCTAATAAAAGAAAACAAAGCAGAATGTCAAGCCCTCAATATTAGTGCATGTCACTATGAACCTTATTCTTGAAAAATTGAAATTTAGTGGTTACCGTAGGTTCTGAAAGGAGAGGAAGGAAAGAATAGGTGAAACATAGGGCAATTTTAGGGTTTGGAATTATTTTGCATGCTTTTGCAATGATGGACACAAGCCATTAAACATTTTATTAAAACCTCTAAAAGTGTATGTTGTGAAGTGTAAACCATAATGTAAACTATTGACCATGGTTATTGGCAATGCTTCAGGGTTTGTACATCAATTGAAACAAATGTACCATACTAATGTAATATGTTATTAATAGTGGAGAATATGAGATGGGGAAGGGGTGGGGAACTTGGAAATACTCTACATTTATTATGTGACTTTTCTGTAACCTAAATCTTCTTTGGAAATAGCAAAATAAAATAAGAAACTGGGGAAACATTATGAAGAAATTGTAAATATACATAAAAGATAACATCTTTTAGTGATGAAAGGCACAATGCAAAAAAATGGTTTGCTTTGTTTTTGTGGAAGTCTTGGATTACATAAATGTTACAACTATGGCAGGGGAGTATTATTGGTGCAGGGTGTCAGTGATTGTGGGATGTGTGGGATAGGATGCACCTGGAGTATGCTGCTATGGAATATGAATGGGTTCATGTGGTCATAGTTTTTTTTCTCAGTGGGTAGAGACCCACACAATAAACAACAAAATATTAAATTCCCATCCTGGGGAGTCCAGCTACATTCTCTAATAGAGTGGCAAGAATCTCTAGAGTACAATTGCAGTGCCTAGCAAAAGAGGACAGAAAAATATGCCAGACTTATGAGCCTTATTCTTTTAAAATTGAAACATAGTCTAGTAATATTTATTTCCTAAGATTTATCTCCTGAAAGTCTCCTTGTTATTCAAATGTGGACTCTTTCTAAGCCAAATTCAGCATATAAGTTCACTGCCTTCCTCCCTTCTCCCTGTCATGAGACATGATTCCCAGGCATAGGACCCCCTGGCACCAAGGGGTTATTTCCAACAATCAACTAGCAATGCATTTGGAAAGGAACTTGACCAAAAGGGAGAAATATTAAATACAAATGAGTTTTTATGTCTAAGAGATTTCAAAGTGATTCAGGAGGTCATTACAGAGGGTACATTCTTGCAGGTCTCAGGAGGAACTCAGACTGCCACAGCAAACAGGGCTCTAGAGACATCTTGACAATATAGGCAGGGCAGAGAACCCCAGGAAATCAGCACCCCATCTGTGGGACTTACCTTGGAATATGTGATAACCTATCTCCCCAATGTATCAGAGTTAGACTCATTTATAATTTTCCTACACACGGTTCTTCTGCACCTTTTAGTTGAACCTATAATTAACACTCACCCATTATCATGTCCTAGAAAAATAAATCTTCATTCTGTTCATATGCTGGATGAGCCCTGAATCTCAGCAGAGTTGCAGCCAACACTTACTTTCCAGTTCACTGGACTCACCCAGGACAACTAACATTAGGATGATGATGGACAGCACCAATCCCAAAACACAGAGAGGATCTACAACTGCAAGCAAGACAGTTCCATCTGTCTTCCCCATGAGATCTAAGCCCTCTCTCAACTGGAAACAGACTGAGCATCACAATCTCAAATTCCTCAACACTGAGGAATGAACACAAATAAGGAAGGAATGCCCAAGGACCAAATTTCACTTATTATTATTCTAATAATAGAAAAACTTGTGACACTAATATAAAGATAGTGGCTACCAGAAGTTTTGAGAGGTGGGAGAAAGAATAGTAGGTGTAACATGAAGCATTTTGTGGACAGTGGCATTTTTTCTGCATGATATAGCAATGGCAAGTACAGGTCATGATACATTTTAACAAAACCTAAAAAATTCTGCAGTGCAAAGTGGTAAACCATAATGTAAATTATAGACCTGGTTAGTAGCAATGCTTCAATATTTGCTCATCAATTGTAACAAAAAATGATGTTATTAATAGGGTAAAATGTGAGAGGGATTGGGGTTGTGACATATGGGAATCACCTATATTTTTTATGGAACTTTTACTTAATGTAAAACTTCTTTAAACATAAAGAAAAAAATTGATGCCTGAACCCTGTAAAAAAGAAAAACTAATAAATTACTATTCCTAAGCCAACCAATTCCAAGGAAATTGCTTGAGAAAACTAGGAAACTAAAACAACATTGAACAAGTGACAAGGAAATCAAGAAAATAACTGCTTTTTTATCTGGGTAAAGATTAAAATATCTAGGAATAAATTTAATCAAGAATGTAAAAGTCTTTGGCAGTGAAAACTACAAAATATTTATGAAAGATAACAAAGAGGAGTCAATAAAATCAAATATATCCCGTGTTCTTGCTTTAGAAAATCTAATATTGTTGCCAATATTAGCCAAAGTGATTTCTAGATTCACTGTTTTCTGGAAGGAATTGAAATTAGAATCTTCCCTGACAATATATACAAGAATGATATAAAAGTGGATCAACAAACTACATATAAGAACCATAACCATAAAAACCTTAGAATAAAGCATAGAGGATATCTACAAACTTGTATTATATTACACAATGGATTTTTAATTATTTAACCCAAAATACAAGCAACAAAAGGAAGAATAGGTAATTAAGATTATAAGGCATTGGCTCAGGCAAATGTGGGAGATAGCATTTCTTTTATCTATATATAAGAAATATATATATATATACACTCTCCCTAATTTGTTCTAGTTCTCTGCAGAACCCTGACTGATATTAAGAGTGGTTTTGCCACCAACCATAGACCACAGTTCACACCGTAGACATACTCTCTCCCACACAGTTCTGAGTGTTGTGTGCTGATTTAAAATGGCCTACATCCGTTGCCACAATGGTACTCAGGACAACCTCTAACTCCCAAAGAAGCCCCTATATTACAACTGCACATCCCCTCCCTACCCCAAAAGAAGCCCCTGTATTTCAACTGCTCATCCCCTCCCTACCCCAAAAGTGTCAAGTGGCCACTGGCTCCACCTCATTGTTATAATTCCTTCCATTGTTAGAATCACCATATGTGAACAACTTGGAATCCCAGTGGGTTCTGTGTAATATTTTAGGTAATCTAAGCACCTCTTAAAAAAATATATATATATATATATATATATATATATATAAATATATATAACATTTTTGTAAGCAAATACACATATATGCATATATATTTATATATCATTTTGCAAATGTTTGTATGTATTGTGAAAATTTTGATTTTTACCCACAATAAAAATAAATGAAAAAAATAAAAAATAAAAAAGAGTGGTTTTGGAGGCACAGAGCATGGGTTTTCTGAAATTGTTCTGAAGATTCTGGAATTGGTGCTCTAATGTTGTTTTAAAGTTATTAATGTCTCATATATACTGCTAAAAGGAGACAGACAGTGCATGCAATAATGTTGCAATAAAGATATGCAAATAACACTATTTGATACTCTTAATCAAGTTACTTATTAAAGGCAAGGTTCCAGGTGACCCTGTATTTGATATGTAAGAACATTTTCCAACTCTAAGTATAAGGAGATTGATAGAGTGAAAGAAAAACTTGGGAAAGAAGTGGATAAGCTCAGGACTTCAAATCCCACTGTTAACTCTGCGTAAATGACGTGAAAAATTCTATATCTGCACTTCAATAAATCTTATCTCCTGTAGTCGCAGAGATGACATTCCTGAAAGCCAAACTCAGACCTTCATCCTTGATTGACTCCCTTATAAGAAAAATGAATTCTCAAACTTGGAGATATCTGCTGTTAAAGTGAGGGCATTGATGTGGCTCTCGGGGCAGGGAGAGGGAAAAACAGGTGTAATATGGGTTTTTTTTCCTGAACTTGAGAATCGTCCTGAATGACATGTCAATGACAGTTATAGGCCATTTTATATCTTCCCATAACCTGCAAAAGTGTGTGGGAGAATGTGTAAAATATAATGTGAATTATGGTCCATGCTCAGTGGCAATGCCCCAGGATGCATTTATCAATCGCAATGAATGTGCCAGACTAATGAAGGATGTTGTTTATGTGGGAGGGTGTGGGGAGTGGGACATATGGTAAGCCTTATAGTTTTTGTGTAAGATTTATGTAAACTAAGTATTTTTTAAAAATAATATATATATATATATATAAATTAAAAAATATATAGTAATGGAATCCTAAATATTTGAATGGAAATACATGGACAGATCCTGATGAGGCTGGGATATTGAAACCCTAAATTCTTCTGAATCTTCTTTGCAAGTAGAAGTAATCCTTCAATTCCTGAGTTAGCCCTGCTACTTCCTGAAGAAATTGAAATTTGTCTCCCCTGGAGAAATTGCTTTGCAAGGCCCTGATAAATCGCTTCAGGAACTACCCCATACCACCAGTCTTTTCCTGCAGACCTATAACTAGAAGTAAGCCCCAGTTCTTTACAAAGTGTGTGGTACAAAGTGTAACCCATGATAGATAAGTTGTACAACACTGCAGAAGAACTACATGGTTTTTATCAAATTTTACCAGCAGAAATCTGGGGAATATGTGTAGGAATGAATATTAAAAATATGGAATAATGGCTGAATGATTATAAAGTTTGATCAGGCCTATTTATAAATGCTACTGCATGCACTAGAATTGCTAAAATGAAGGTTGACAATTGGCAGCTGGCTGACAAAGTCAAGCAAATGGAACTTGCATGCATGGATGATGAATTGTAAAACTGCATAACCAATTTGGAAAATTTTATTAAAAAGCTAGTCATACCACTTAGAAAAGAAATAAAAACATAAAATTACATAAAGAAGAATATGGCAGATGAAGTCATAACAACTTCAGACTGGCAAAGGCCAAGATGTTAGTCAAAAAATAGTGCATAAATATGGAAAGATTTACCCATATAATGAAATAGTTTCAAATAATAAAAACACAAAAAACTGTTGTTATAAAAATATGCTGGGATAAAGTTGAGTGAAAGGAGCAAGAAACACAAAATGAATTATATTTTAATATGAAATATTAGAATAGCTTGAAATAAAGCATGTTTTTAAAAATTGTACCAGTAGTTGCACATGTGGTTGAGTGTTTCACTGGAAAAGAACATGGGGATTATGTCTGGGGGCACAGAATTTGTGTTTTTTAAAAGTAGAAAGCAAGTTACACTAGTATATATACTTCTAGAGATTGGTTAAAAGTATGTTTGTGATGCAAGGATTTTATGAGGTAAACTACAACTGAAAATGAAAAATCAGCAATTAAACATCAAAATTGTTGACTACTTCATTAACTATATGAAGAAATATTTACTGGGATATACAGAGTTGACCGTTTTACACAGTGAGAGTTGTTTACAGAATTTTATACTTCCAGAATTTGATTTGACAATGATATTTTAGAAAATGAGAGAAAAGTATTGAGATTAATGCATGTTTCCAAAAAAGATATACAAATAATATGTAGATATAATATGTAAAAGGCTATGCATTTGTTCTGGGAATTCACACAATCACTTTAGGTACCCTTGAAAATTGGAGCAAATCAGTCTTAGTCATGATTTAAAGCAATACATTGACCCAAACATTTCCTCAAGGCTCCCTTTACCTCATTGTTCCTCAGACTATAGATGAGGGGGTTGAGAGCAGGGGTGACAATAGTATAAAAAGCAGACACAATCTTATCATGTTTAGCTGACCTGTAGGATTTGGGTCTCATGTATATAAAAATAGCAGCTCCATAAAAGAGTCCCACTACAGCCAAATGTGATGAGCAAGTGGTAAAAGCTTTCTTGCGGGCTTCTGTGGATCGCATGTGGAGAACAGCACCTAGGATGAGACTATAGGATGTCAGGATGAGGGAGATTGGGACCAGGAGCATTAACACACAGCAGATATACATGGCAAACTCAAAGACAGATGTGTCAGCACAAGCCAAGCGCACCAGCATAGGGGCCTCACAGAAAAAATGATCAATCTCATGTGATTTGCAAAATGGGAAGCTTAAGGTAGCAGCAGCCTGCATGAGCCCGTCGGCTGCTCCTAGAAACCAAGACCCCAAAATCATTTTCAGGCATAACTGCCAGCTCATGAGGACAGGATATCGAAGAGGGTGACAGACAGCCACATAGCGGTCATAGGACATGGCTGCCAGGAGGAAGCACTCTCCACCACCCAGCGTGAGGAAGAGGAAGATCTGAAATCCACAGCCAGTAGGGGAAATGGAATTCTTGCCAGTCAAGTAGTCAGCAGCCATTTTGGGAACAATGGTATAAACCAGCATCATGTCCATGAGGGAGAGCTGGCTCAGTAATAAATACATGGGTGTGTGAAGGCGGTGGTCCCGGTGAATCAAGAGGATCATGAGGGCATTGCCTAGTAGGGAGTTGAAGACAATTGACAGCATCATCACAAAGAGGAAGAGGTGGGCTGCTGTGTGGCTAAAGAGTCCTGAAAGAATAAAAGCTGATGTTTGGTTTCCCTTTTCCATGATTTCAACTAAAGCAACACTGTGAATAGAAAAAAATAATAATAATTAGAACAGTTTATCAGTGGTGATGTTTGGTGGAATAAGAATAATAATAAAGGGTACAAAAATTCTATTTGGAGTGATGTAGTATTTTGGTATTGAATTGTGGTTATGGTAGCACAATATTTTGAATGTAATTAATGCTACGAATTGTACACATGTTAGTAGTTAAAAGGAGAATTTTGT
>JAKSZT010054033.1:167474-199178 GCA_026826555.1 Tolypeutes matacus
AAGTTGCAATCTTAAGAGATGGAGAATAGGAAGGAGACCTCTAAGGATCAAGAGCTAATGCATGATTTTGATGAAGCAAATGAAAACACTCAGGTGTAAGACTGGTTCAATTCAGTCACATACGATATAGGTTAATAGCATAACCTTAATCATTGGTCAATATTTTTGTAGTAAAATTCTCTGCTTAAAGGATTTTTTTCCTCTTTAAAATGAGGGAAATAGAAGTAACCACACATCACTGAAGAATGTTTATAGAAAAATGGCTTGCATAAATATTTTGCAAAAAAAAACTAAAAATTCATGTTATAACCAATTAACCAAATCAATATTATTAATAAACAGTAAATGGTGATCAGAATTGTAAAATATATTTGTAAAGATACATGGTCTATATGTAAATAATATATTAATAAAATGCAAATTATAAATGCTTATAGTTATAAACCTTCAGTTTTAGCTTTTCCATAAATGGAATTGTTATAATACTGAAATTTGACTCAAGAAAATTAGCTTTTGAAATGAAAAAACAATGAACTTTAAGCTAGTTTTCTTTATAATTTGAAATGCTACAAGACAAGTAAAATTAAATCACTTGAAGTTAGCATAGATATTTTTGAATGAGCAGATATCAGCAATTTTTACTGAATTTCAGCGTGTAGGACAGATATCTAAGCAGACCATTAACCTTATTAAATATTGTAATGACTGCCTCACTGTGAAAGGGTGTGTTTTGGAGAGTAGTGTGAGGTGGGATGTTTTTCTTAGATACTGTGTGCAGGTGAGGAGGTGAAGTACAGAGGTAGTGAGGGCCCTCGGGCTAACTACTACCTAAGAGAAATGGAATTGATCAATTTCTGAATCAAATCACACTGTTTTTATAGATGATGCTGCAAAGGAAGAAAGAAAAGACAAACACACATACCTTATAAAATTGAAATAAAAAATGGTCTAATTTTCAATTAACACCATTCAGGGAAAAAATGGTCTAATTTCAATTAACACCATTCACCACTCACTCGGAGTCATTCATTAACTTTTTCATAGAAAAAAAATAAAAAACAAAAATTAGGTCATGCCACCAAGGAAGGCAGACAACAGAAGTCATACTAAGCCCCTGGCAGCAGAAGAGAATGAGCAAGATTTATGGAGTGTTAAAACATACCAGCCGATATGGACAATTTTTTACAGAGCATGTCTGGTAATACACTTTGATTTTGAAGAAAATAAGAAAATAATAACTGATGTGTTCAGGTGGAGTTTTATAGATATTATATAGAAATAGTGTAAAGATTACATTTTATTTGAGGGTAGTACAGTTTGTCTCCATTTTGATTTTTAGCATGATCATATTTTATACTTTGACTTCTAGGAATACTGCAGCATATAAGCAGATATGGACAATATCAACGTAATCACAGAATTCATCCTCATGGACATCACAGGATCTCAGGAGTGACAAGTCTTGCAAGGTCTCCTGTTTTTAATGGTTTATCTGGGAGCTTTGACTGAGAATTTTCTAACTGTTTTGTCATTGTAATAGAACCATTTTTATACACTCCAATGTACTTTTTTATAGCAATTTATCCCTCATAGATCTTCGCTGCATTTCAGTTACCGTTCCCAAAATGTTTGTGACTTCTCTGACAGGAAGTAAATTGATTTCTCTTTCAGCATGTGCTTCTCAGATTTTCCTTTTTATTTTCCTTATATTCACAGAGTTGACCTTCCCTGTAGTGACGTCCTAGGATCGCTATGTTACTATTTGCTACCCTCTGCAGTATGGGCTCACCATCACCCTGCGTCTGTGTACACAGGCAGTTGGGAGTTCCTGGGCAAGTGGGTTGGTGTATTCTGCTATCCACAGAGGAACCATGTTCAGACTTCCCTTCACAGAGTGCCATGTGATCCATCAATATTTCTGTGATATACCTCAGATTTTAAGGATCTCATCTTCAGATGTTCGGTTTTCTGAGTCTGTCATCCTATTTATATGTGCTTGCATGGGCTTAATATGCTGTGGCTTTTTGTTTATATAATACATTAATGTATTTTCAATGATGCTTAGCATGCAGTCTGTGGAAGCCTGTACCAAAGTCCTATCCACTTGTACACCACAATAGGCAATTTACCTTTTATTTGCCATTTCTGGATTGATTGTTGTCTTAGGTCCCATTGTATATAAAGCATCTCTTAAAAATCTTCTCACAGCCATATTCTACACTATGGTGCCTCCATATATAAACCCCCTCATCTACAGTCTTAGGAGCAAAGAGTTTAACAATGCTCTAGGTAGAATGTTCAACAAATATTATGAGTTCGCAAAGAGGGATATTCTTAATTAAATAACTTTAAAAACAAAATTTGAAAGAGAAGTGAATTTTTTAAAAGTTAAAAAAAGTGAAGAGTGTTCAATATATGTTTGAAATAAGTTTTTAAATTGGAAGAAATTGTCACTGCACAGACAGGACACTAGATATTACGGGGATAAAAGGCAAAATGTCAAAAAACATTTTTTTAAATATTTTTCCATTTTTAATATCTCAGTCTTTTAATGTTATTTTATTTTCATTTAAAAAAAAATTAATGTATTTTTTTCCTTAGATTTAAACCTATTATTATTATTTCATTTTCCTATTAATTGTACTTGGATATTTTATTGATTTCATTTTTTAAGAAGCTTTGGATCTCAGAAGGGTTACAACTCCCCCTCAGCAGGGGAGGATCATTCATGTGGGGTGTCAGTGATGGGGGATACATGGGAGGAAGTTCACCCGGGCTTACATATAAGGTATATAAATATGTTCAACTGTTCACGGGCAATTGTCACAGTGGGTGGAGACTCACACAATAGCCAAGAGAATATTGAATTCCCATCCTGTGGAGCTCTACTACATTCTCTAATGGAGCAGCAACAGTCCCCCAAAAGCAGGGGCAATGACTGTTGAAGGAGGATGATCCATTCATGGGCCTTTGATATTTATTACTATGCTTATGAGCTCTTGAAATTGAAACTTATCCTATTGTTGTGGGGTGCCTAAGAGTTGCCTCCTAAGAGCCTCCTTGCTGCTCAAATGTGGGCCTCTCTCTAAGCCAAAGTCAGCATATAATTGCATTACCTTCCCCCCAAGTGTGGGACATGACTCCTGGGGATTAGCCTTCCTGGCAGAGGGATTACAATGAAGCACCAATTAGCAATGCAACTGGAAAAAGACCTCAAATGAAAGGGAGAAAAGGTAAAGACAAATGAGTTTATATGGCTGAGACTTCAAAGTGAGTCAAGAGATAATCCCAGAAGTAATGCTTATATGCACCTCAACAGGATCTCATAGACTGCCAAAGTGAATACTACCCCAAATAGTGGGGCTCCTGAGGGATCTGGAGACATCCAGGTCCTATGCTCAGGGCAGATAACTCCGCTGTTTGGTGTTTCCTAGTGGGCCCTACTGTGGAGTTTATGTTCCTGAGAGTGACAGAGTTGGACTCAATTATGGCTTCCCTACTCATGGCTCATCTGTCCCTTCTATTTAAACCTATACTTGGTGCTGAAGTTTGTAGATGTATGTCCAAGAGACTAGAATCTTTGGGCTGTCCATGTGCCAGCTGGGCCCAGAGCCTCAGTGGAGTTGCAACATCTACTTTCCATTTCATTGGACTCACCTGGGACAAATAACAAGGAGGTGAAGATTGACAACCACCATACCAAAGAAACAAGAGAGCCTATAACTGCAAGCAAGAGAGTCCCATTAATAGGGTGTATGGGATCAAAGCACCCTCACAATTAGAGGTGGTGTGGACATCATCATCCCAGAATCCAGGATTGGGGAATAAACCATGGACTACAGTGGATTTACTGGTATTCTACTATAAACATATTGTGATTCTAGCAATGGAAGAAATGACAACATTGATGTGGAGGCAGTGGCCATTGGCAACTCTGGGTGCAGGGAGAGGGAAAAAAACATTGTAATATGGGGAATTTTCTGGAACTTGGGAATCATCCTGAATGACATTGCAATGACAGATATAGGCCACTTCATATTGTCCCATAACATGCAGAACTGTGTGGAGATAGTGTATACTACAATGTGAACTATGGTTCATGTTCAGTGGCAATGCCCCAGGATGTGTTTATCAGTTGCAATGAATGTGCCACACTAATGAAGGGTATTGTTTATGTGAGAGGTTGTAGGAGGTGTGGGGAGTAAGGCATATGGGAATCCCTATATTTTTTGTGCTACATTTATGTAATCTAAGTATCTTTTAAAAAATAAAAATTTATAAAAAATGTGAATCTATGAGATACCACTGAAAAAAAATTGAATGTATTTCAATTTTTTCATAAATATCTAGTGTTTTGTTGTTGTGTACTTTGGTTTTGTTTACATATGTGGTCGTGAACTATATATCTCTTTATTGTAGCTTCTCATACTCAATATCACAATTATATAAATTATGCTTACTTAAAAATACTTTTCATACTGTCAAAATATTTTGGAAATATTTGGCATGATTTTGAACTTAAGGTAATGTATGGCATTGTAAAGAGAAGACCACCCCTTATATGTCATTACCATAATGGCCTACACAATTTAGATAACGAAAGATACTGAATTCTGCCACCCTAGAAGATAACGTTGATTATTTTTTGGATAGTCATGCCTACTGTTTAAATTGCTCTCCTTGAAGTCAATAATATAGTTGTGTCTGGGATACTTAATAAAGTGATTATAACTGAGATAAAACTGGAATTGAGGAAATAAAGATATAGCCCAAGGCATGTTCTAATGTTGGCACCCTTGAAGCATTTCCCTCATGGAAAAGGCATAGTCAAATTCCTGTCCTTTAATACAGAATGCAGTTTGGTAGCTATTGTTTTCTCCCATAGCTCTGGATAAAATGATGAATATCATGCCTGATTCATTCAACCTTTCTTCATATTGGAAAACAAGGAATCAGTAATTACAAATTTTCTAACACTCTTCGGGTTCTACTTCTTTTATTTTCTTGATATCATATAATTATGAATTTTACAAAATGAAGTGTGACATAGTAATAAATGGGATTAGATTTTGCCTGCAGAACACCAGATATTTATTATACTATGTGATGCATTCTCCCACAAATAAGATAAAAAACTTTATAGTCTGAATAGGGAAAGTGTTTCATTTTATCTAATTGTTAAGGGCTGAGCCTAAATTCTGGAGGCAAAAGAGTTTATTAGTCTTTAGATAGCTCATGAATGAATTCTTTGAAGAACTTTAAAACTCCTAAAATAGAAAGTGCTCAGTATTAAAGAACTTATATTCCTTTAAAAGTTCAACAGCTGTAATGAAAAAATCAACCTCACTTTCTTTTACTATAAGCAGAAGAAAGCAATTAATGAAGATCACAATACGTTTGTCATCAAATAAAATTTGGACATATTCCTCCAATACTTGAAATATATGCTAATAAGTTCAATATTTCAACAATTTAGGAATCCTTCATCTGTGTTTTTAAAATATATTTGTTTCTGCAAGTCTGAATTACATTGTTGTTTCCTGGGTAAAAATAACAATGACCAAATTTCTACTCAACTAACATTACAAAGGGTAGAGTTAAATATCTAAAATTTTCCATATTTGAATGTGTTTATAGTTAAATAAAATATAAATATTTATATGCATGTTTAGAATTTATGCCCAAGTTATCTTCTCCAGATATTTAAATATTGAGATCCATTGAATTTTAATCATTGGGTTCCTGATAAATTTCTAAAACTCTTTTCATTCTACATCTTTTATTTTCTTGATATTATATAATTATGGATTTTATGGATTTCTGAACATCTACACCAAAAATTCTGAGTGTTATTAATAAATATTCACAGAATATGGTTCACCGTATCAGTCATGACGCTTGTTTTACTTTCCTGAAAATTTTTTCCTTATATTTATGATTGTTAAATTTGTAACTACCAATTTAATTATTATATCAGGATGAGGATGATCATTTATTTCTTCCTTAATTTCATCATAACTGTTTTTAAATTACATATTATGAGAAAATTTCTTCAAGATCTATTCAAACACGTCAGATGATTTTAAATGTGTGATTATATATATATAATCACTAACTTTAATTCTCTTTAGTATGCAAATTATTTTTCACATAGCATAATACAGACATGAAATCATCAATTAACTGTTTGAGTATGTTGACAGGAAAGTCTAATATGTCCCACAGTCCCCTTAATTGTCTCAGTATATTTGAGGTCTTTTAAAAATGTTTGTTTATGCTCTTTCTCTTTCAAAAGCTGGATTTCTACCAAGGTTTTGTAGTTGAGATGTCTGTCCACAATTAGGATTGTTATCTTTGTTATTTGATAATGATCTCTGCACTTTGGAGGTAATTGCCTGGTGAGTTCTGTTTAAGGATATGTAGGAGTGGGACAGGATAAGATTTTGTGGTTTTGTTTATGCCATGTTGCAGGTCTCTTTTTTTCAGGCCTCAGTTCACAAATACTACCCAAAGTTTCCTTTCATCATTTTTTCAGTTTATATTTCAATATGCAGGACACTTTAGATAGTTTTAAGCCTGAACATATCTGCCTGCTAAGTGTTTCAATTATTAGCAGAGTGAGACTAAGGGAATTGACTCTTCTGCAAGCAAAATCTTAATGTATGATTGCTCCATATTTCTGATTTTTAAAATAACCAACAGCCTCTATCACTTATTCTGCATCCATATATACAGTTTTATATTGCTTATGAGTTCCAAAAATAAATATTTGATTATGTTTGTAAACTGGCCTGTTCCTCTGGGCATATTAGATTATATAAGATTCAGAGGTTTAACTTTTTCTTGATTAAATAATGATTAAGGCTTTTATTGGGCCATGTCAGAAAGATGTTGAGTCCCTGCCCCCTTGGTGGGCAGGGGCATACAGAGAAATAGCACCACAGAGAAGGGAAGTGAGAGTTTTAATGCTGGAGTCCTGGGAAGTAAATACACAGAGAAGCAGATATGTGAGGAAAAAAGGAAGGCTCCGTTAGACTCAGGCCCCAGGGAGAGAGACAAGCATTTTGCCTGATAGTTTACAGCTGGCATTGAGGAGAGAGCAGAGCAGCTGAGACTGGAGGGAAATGAGCCCTGGAAGAGAGAAAGTTATAATCACTTTATTAATTATCCTAGCCTGCAGTTGATATTGGAAGAAGCTGGGAACATGGAGACTTAAGAGGAAGAGGAAGGCTGGACCCTTGATGATGTCGGCAGCCATCTTTCTCCAACACATGGCAGCAGACTATTGTGAGGGAAGTAACATGCTTTATGGCCTGGTAACTGTAAGTTTCTACCCCACATAAATACACTTTACAAAACCCAATAGGTTTCTGGTATTTTGCCTAAGCATCCCTTTGTCTCACTGATATGGAATTTGGTACTGGAGAGTGTGATCATGCTTTTGCAATTTCCAAAGTGCTGGAATGGTTTTATAAATGGGTAAGGAGTACTTTTTGGAGGAATTATTAGATGCTTGATGGAAAAAGGCTAAATTTATTTGAAGAGACTAGTTATAGGAATATGAATGCTAAAGAGCCTTTTTATGATGGCTTAGAACTAAATAGAACTATTATTGGAAACTGGAGGAAATGCAATCCATGTTTTAAAGTTGTAGAGAACTTAGAAAGAATAATTTCTGATATTATATAGAAGGCAAAATTTGAAAATGGTGAGCCTTGGAATTTAGCTGAAGAACTTTCCAAAGTAAACTCTGAGAATGTGGCTTGGTTTCTCCTTGCAGCTTATACCAAAATGCTAGATGAGAGAGAGAAGCTAAGAACTAAACAAAAACTGATTCTGGAACTTCCAAGTCTCTGGAAATCAAGCTCCCTGATGATAGTGCCTCATTTGAGGACTTACCTAAACTTGGAACTTATAAATCAGGATTGAAGATGCAGTTACCTAGGAAAGACTTGTGGAAAGTCTTACTGTCTCATGGCTTGGACCTCTGCTTCTTGCATGCTAAACCAGCAAGATTTTTGAGAGTGTTGTGTTAACAAAACTGTCAGCTTTGTTAATACCACTGTCAGCTTTGACTAAGAGGGGACATGGAAAGGACAGATTGAAGGAGAAACAGCTTTAAGAGGAAAACTATGGAAACTGAGATCTGGAATTAAGACATTGCTATGGGCCAAAAGAAGAACATCACCCATATGTACAGAGAGGGTGAGTTTGCCCTGACAGTTGAAGAGGGTGGATGTTTCCACCCAATGTTTGAGGACAGTTTTGCCACCCCAGAGTACAGAGAGGGTGGACACATTCTCCAAGGATTAGTGAGATTAAAGTCACCACCCATAGGTCTGAGAAGGTTGGATCTGTCCCCCATGCATTAGGGAAGGCCAGGTCGCAAACTCGTTGCAATGAGAGGATTGGGCCTGTATGCCAAAGTTTAGGGAGGTTGTTCTCTTCACTTTACTGTACCAGGGTGTCAATACTCTAACCCAATGCTATTGGATGGTGAGATCTGGAGATGGTTGACATCCAGATGCTTGATGAGGGTGGAACAAAGAAAATAACCATTGGGCAAGCCTGTGGAAAGTTTAGTCCTCATGAGGCCCCAGGGAGAAGAAACTATCATCTTAAGAATGATTCTTAGACTTTGAAATTGAATGGGGTATACCCTGCAGGTATTCTGAACTATGGAAAACCCATGACTCATGTTTCCTTCCCAATTTCTCCTTCTGATAATGCAAATATTTATCCTTTGTCTGTCCATTTATGTACTGGAAGCAGATAAATGATTTTGTAAGTTCCAGAGGTCTACAGCAGACCAGACTTTGCTCCAAGAAAAACTGTATTTTCATAAACTGGTTGTGATATGATTTTGTACTTACTATTGCTACTGAAATAAGGTTTTTTTGAATATTGTAATATCTTTTTGTAATTCAGAGGGTGGAATGTGGTGTTATATTATTGATGAATTCCAAAAGGAAATATTGACTATGTATGTAAAATGGTCTGTTCCTCTTAGCATATTAGATTTTATTGGATACAGAGGTTTCAATTTTACTTGATTAAATAATGATTAAGGCTTTGAATGGGCTATGTCAGTAGGACATTGCGTCCCTGCCTCATGAGTGGGCAGGAACGCACAGAGAAACAGCAACACAGAGAAAGGAGGTGGAGCCCCAGGAAATAAATATACAGAGAAGCAGATACATGAGGAAAGAAAGAAGGCTCCATTAGACACAGGCCCTGGGAAGAGAGATGAGCCATTTGCCTGAGAGTTTATAGCTAGCTTTGTGGAGAGAGCAGAGCAGCTGAGCCCAAAGAGAAATGAGCCCCAGGAGGGAGATGAGACTTATTCCAACTTAAAGCTGATATTGGGAGAAGCTGGGACCATAGAGCCTTAAGAGGAAGAGGAAGGCTGGACCTTTGATGATGTTGGTAGCCATCTTGCTCCAGCATGTGGCTATAGACATTAGTGAGGGAAGTAACTTATGCTTTATGGCCCGGTAACTGTAAGCTACTACCCCAAATATATACCCTTTACAAAACCTAAGAGATTTCTGGTATTTTGAATCAGCACCCTTTTGGCTGACTAATACATATACAATCACCCAAGGCTTCATCTTCCATTTATCAGACAACAATCTTCATCCATTTTCTTCCAAAATTTATAAATATTAGTCCATGAAAACTTCCCATGTCTTCACATCTGATGTTTACAACTTTTGTATTTCTTTAATAGTGTTTTGATTGTGCCTTAATTGGGATAAGAGATAAATGCATTTATCTTAGACTAAAAGTACATTGAAGATTTTTAGGAGAATTGTGAAATAAAGATGATTGGATTTTATCATAAATTTTAAAAATATTTTGAAATCTTGAATAGATAGATGAAACGTGTTTGTATTTCAGTCATTTGATACTCACAGAAACTCAGGTCCTCCTGCTGTGACCTCTAGGGCATTTGTCTTTATTTTACAATTCTTCCCTATATTACCATTATTACAGTTATGGTTTCAGATTTAGTTGATTTCTGTGCTCCAAGTTAGGAACATCCCTTCCCATCTTCCTAGAAATTAGAAAATTTACATTTTTAATTTTTCAGAGCAAGAAGTATAAAATCTCCTTATAAATTAGTGATTTAGTAAAACCCAGTTCACAAAATTTTCTCTTGTCCTATAATCATTTGTCACATAGTTGGGTGCTAAGTCTTCAGTAAGACAAACAGCTCACCAGGAGTTGCTGCTCAAATAATAAGCATTTAAGAAGGTATGGACCATGTTCCTGAAGCATAAGACAATGCACATTTTTTCTATTATAGGGGAGAAAATAAAACTATAATGCTTGGAAATGAGAATAGAGGGAGTGACCCAATTTTTAAAGGATTAACTACAACATTTAGCAGTAACAATATTTCCCTTTGCTCTTATGTTACCACCTTTGTGGCTTTAATTTCTGCATGAAAGCCTGACTGTTAGTCTCAGTGTCCAACAATAACAGTAATTAACATGGGCCCATTTGTTTTGACTATACAAATCATTAATTTTAATAGAGCATACTTGAGGTAATTTGTATTATTCTTTTTCATATATTTTTTATTTTTAAAGAAGCTTTATATTATATAAAAAATATACATAAAAAATATAGGGATCCCCATAAGTCACTCCTCTCCCTCCCATACTTTCCCACATTAACAACATTTTCCATTAGTGTGGTACATTTGTTACAATTGATGAAAATAGGGTGAAGTATTGCTATTATTATAGACTTATTATTCAAGCAATAAAAGTTTATCATTGCTATAAAGGCAGTGGCTACCAGAGGATCTGAAGGGAGGAAGAAGTAAGAATAGGTGTAACGTGGGGCATTTATGGGACATTGGAATTCTCCTACATGATATTGCAATGATTAATACAGGCCATTATATATTTTTTCATAACCTATAAAATTGTGTGGGGCAGAGTGTAAACTATAATGTATTATTCTTAATATATTAGTGCTCCTTCCTATAAGAAGTAAGTGCTCCAGTATCCCTTTGTCAGAAATCTTGACCATAAAGTAAACATATCAAATAAAGATAAAGGAAATGAAAAGTGAGGCTTTAAAAGCTGGGTTATACATTGTCATTACCTATTTTCTCTTGACACTTGGATAAAGCCTTCTCTATCAACTTGGGTTCCAGAGTTTAACCAACACAAAATTAAATAATAAAAGAATAGAAATCAATCTTAGTGGAAAAAGAAAAAGTAATATAAGCAAAGGTTTACTTTGAAAATATAAAAAAACTGCTTAACTCCTACCAAGGTGTGTTAAAAATAAATGAAATTTAAAACAAATTATCAATAACAGTTATTAAATGGGATTATTACCAACAAACAGTAAAAAACTAGTTAGAGTTTGGTGTTTGGCAATCTCTCAAAAACAAATGTAATGAAAACAATAAATGTTTCTATTTGGAAAATTTGTGTTTCAAGTGAAAATTAAAATATTGAAACTTGCTTCTTCAGAGTGAGCATGACAGCTTCTGGATATTTAAAGACATTTCTAATAGGATTGTGGTGATAATTGATATTGGTACATAGGATTTCTTTTGGTATCATAATGATATATGTCATATCTGTAAGATTTTCATCATTTTGGAAGCAATATATTCCAAATTTTCTAGTACATGTTACAAGAATATGCATGGTAAAAGTTTCATTCAAACTGCTAACTAGATCAATGGATTTGCATCTAATAAAAGAAAAGTTCATTAAAATGGTTTCAGGTTACAAATTACAACTATTCTTCAAGAAATCACCAGTAGTTGAGTTTTGGTGTAGAATAATACTATAAAAGAAGCATAATAATGTCTATCTAAAAGTGCTAATGTAATACTTCTTCCCTTTTCTTATTATATTTATGTGTGAGGCTATATTTTGTCCATATTCTTCAACTAAAAATAAATAATTCAATAGAATGAATGAGGAAGCAATATGAGAACTCAGCTATTGTAGAGGAAATCAGGATTAAAGATATTTTGAAAAGCATAAAACAATTTCTTTTTTCTCATTTTTTGTAATTTGATTTTGGGAAATACCATATATATTTCATAAAATGTGCTATTGCATTAAAATATTAAGGTTTTATATTCTTTAATAATTTTAATAAATATACATATTTTAGTTTTAATTTTACTAAGATATTTCACAATATATATATAAGCTACAGAATTATAAGTTTTTTAGAGTCTTCAATATTTTTTGACCACTTTGTCACTGAAAACAAACAAAAAATATGACTGATGATTTATGTAAACTCTTAGAGTTATGTTCATCAAAATTTCAAGGAATTTCAGATGTATACTTTTGATTATATTTTGAATACTACTGCTCTCATTTAAGTGGTACATTTCATGAAAAAAATTATTATGGATTTATTAGATGCTAGGCCATCATTATTCCTCTTACTCTTCTCAAGATGGCAAATCTGCCTAGTCTTTCTAAGCATTTGGTTACAGTCTGAATTATCCTTTCCATATTAGGGAAAATTTTCAGCCTCTATCCAGGTGAATAAGCCTTCAGATTTTTGCTTTTTTTGCCCAAAATACACATAGAGTCACTGAAAACATGGAGTGATGATGAAAGGTGAGAAAGATCTTCTGGAGCTCTGTGAAATACTTGCTGAGCGTTCCCAGCTCTGACAAGGTCAATAATGTCCTATACTGAGTCAAGAGGATTTCTGCTTGCATGGATTTGACTTCTATTCTCTACTTAAACAATTATCCTTGACTGCTTTCCTAATTGTGTTGACATATTATAGGGGTATATAGAGACTTCTATTTTTGAGTCTTCATTTCTGACTTTCCTTGAAATTTCTTAGCTTCTCCCACATTTTGATTATTTCCAGATTAGAAACTATTAAAAAGAATTTTCAGTATAATGACAAATTGGCTGCTTTTCTAATAATTGCTTCTGAGGCATAGTACATCAAATTCTGTGTTGTATCTAAAATTATCAGTCACACTCTGTTTGCAATGGTATTCTCAAAACACTTATGTAAGATTTCCACTACATGACACAATCTTTTTTCTAAAATGTGCTACATTTTTCTTTCATCTATTAGCTACTATACAATTGCAGTTTATTTCTTTTGTTAATTTTAAACTACATGATTTTTCCTTCATGCCATAATGTTATTACAAAACTTTAGAAAATATAATTGTTTTAAGGGTTGTGTAGTTTTATGGATATTCTATAATGTAGATAATTATATTTCTAATTAGACATAAAATAGAAAATGCATTGAATCACCATTGACATTCACAATTTTTAAAAAATACCTTTTTAAATTTAACAAAAAATATTTGAAAATTTTATTAATAATAAGCACTATTATGTATGTAACTCAAATCAATTATAACCAAATAATCCTTAACAAACATAAGTTGAAGGAAAACTGACTTCTTTGGAAGGTGAAATAACCAGTCCCCCAGGATTACTGAGAGTTAAAAACTTATGTGTCCTTCCTAAAGAATATCCATGTTTATAAAGAATCTTGAGGAAGAATTGTTCCAAAGATTACACATAAATGTGGATCACCTTGAAAAGTGACACCTTAAATTTTACTTAGTGAAGAAAGAAGCATGGTTTAGATTTTATAAAATCTTTATAATTGTTCAAAAGAAATATTCATGTTACGGAAGATAAATCTGTTTCCTCGTTTCTCAGTTATATTTGTTCATTTTAATTTGTGATTCTTTAAAAATACTAATGAAAAATTCACTTGTAGCTGAGATAGGTTCTCTAGATCACTAGCATAATTAATTTTTTCTACCTTTATGATAATTTTATAGTCACAGTGGAGAATGTATGTATCTAATTATGGTGTTTATTATGAGTGATTATTTTATAATAGTGTCTGAAGATATGAATTAACTAGTAAACACTGAATGAATATTACTTGAGCTAGATTATAAAGGATAACTAGGAAATTTAGAGGCAAAAGTGTGTTTAATGGAATTTAATGGAATTTGTAGGAAATCAATCCATATAAGCAATTATTTTCAAATAGCAAAATAATTGTTGAGGTACACAATGCAATTTTTATGACTAACATTTTCTGATATTTATTTGCTGTATATTAGGAACCAGCTAGGCTCTATGAAGATTTTTAATTTGTTATTGTATTTTATATGTTTAACTATTGATGAATAGGAATCCTCTCATTATGTTATTTTCCACATTATAAAATTGTGGAGTAAATAATTTCTAAATATTCCTGAGGTAATAATGAGCAGGGAGATATACATGAACTACTTCTTACTGTTGTTTTTTTTTTTTTTTTTTTGATATTTAATACACTTATCTACTTAAGGATTTTTCTCTTCTTAATAAAAATGAGGATGATAGAAAAACCACATAAAAACAAAAGGATTATTTTTAAAATATGTATACATTATGCAAAACACTGGAAATTCAAATGAATATAACCAATGTAAACAAATCAAAATTGTTTATTATTCATATAAAATATTAGCAAAATGATCTTTGTAATGCTTAAACATAAGTATATACACATATATCATTTCCATTAACACTAGCATAGTAAGTAGGATTCATTTTTCTGCTAACAAAATACACATGCAGAATAAACCTTTACATCTTCGAATATATTATCTAGAATTTTAAAATATCATGTTCTCCCTTAATTGTCCCATGTTTTTAGTCATTTCAAAATATCTATGTACATTATTATATAAAATCTGGAATTCTTCTAATATTTTGAAGTCCTCAGATTTTTTTTTTTTTTATTGTAAATGAGGTAATTGAAAGCTATTTAGGATTTCTGTAATTTGGGGATAACTTTTCCTTGAACTTTTCTTTAATGATATGTACATAGGGAGCTGGCAATAATACTTTTTGGTCCCAAGGTTGCTATTTATCAGTACTCTTGCCTCTCAAGCCTCAAGTCACAAAACCTGCCTATTATCCCCTGGCTATTTACTCAATTTCTATTTTAATAGAGAAGTACCCACAGATATTTTTAAGCCTGCACATGGTGAACTGCTATTAACAGGATGAAGCTAAGGGACATGATGCTGTGCTAAGCAAAATTTAATGAACATACCACATCTCAGAATTATATTTTCTTTCCCTCTTCCAAAGGCTTCATTTATCTGAATTTTTTTGCTTGTTGTCTGCTCATTGTTTGTTTTCTTTAGTAGGCACTGGGAACCAAGCCCACGACCTCCCATGTGGGAAGTGGGTGCTCAATTGCTTGAGACACATCCACTCTCATTTGTCTAAATTTTAAGATATACAACAAAACATCCTCAACCTTCTTTCTGCTTCCACATATACTGTTACCTAAGGCCTCTTCTATTCCTTAGAAACCAATATTCATATTTTATCTTCCAAAATGTACAAAGGTCAATTCAGAAGTAGCTTACCATTGTCTTCATCAAAGACAGCCATGGCTTTTGTATTTCTGTTCTGTTATTTTGATGTTGTTTTCATCAGTATAAGAGATATGTGCATATAACCTTTATAAGAAACGTACTGAAGATCATTTTTAACTTTATTTTAATTGAAGTTTATCATTCATAAATGAACATCCACAAAAAATAAATGTATAGTATAAGGTGTTAACTTACAAAGCAAACATGAATATCATACAGAGCTCCCATACATTACCCCACCACCAACACCTTGCATTGTTGTGAAACAATTGCTACAAATATGAAAGAGCATTGCCAAAACCTTACTACTAACTATAACCAATATCGTATTTAATTGTTTTTTAATATATTTTTGTTTATTTTTAAAAGATACTTAGACTACATAGAATGTTACATTAAAAAATATAAGGGATTCCCATATGCCTCACTTACCACGTCTCCTACTTTTCCCCACATTACCAACTTCTTTCATTAGTGTGGTATATTCATTGCAATTGATGAACACATTTGGAGCATTGCCACTAAGCATGGACTATAGTTTACATTGTAGTTTACACTCTCTCCCACTCAATTCTGTAGGCTATGGCAGGATATATAACAGCCTGTAGCTATCACCACAATATCATCTAGGTCAATTCCAAGCCCTGAAAATGCCCCCACATTACACCTCTTTTTCCCTCTTCCTGACTTCAGCATTTCCAGTGGCCCCTGTCTCCTCATCGATGATATAACTTCTTCCATTGCTAGAATCACAATAAGTTCATAATAGAATACCAGTAACTGTACTCTAGTCCATATTTTATTCCCCAATCCTGAGGATTCTGAGGTGGTGATGCCCACTCCACCTCTAATTGAGAGGGGGCTTTAATCACATATGGCTAATGGACGGGACTCTCTTGCTTGCAGTTGTAGACTCTCTCGGGTTTCTTGGTGTGGTGGTTGTCCATCCTCACCTCCTTGTCAGTTGTCCTGGGTGAGTCCAAAAACCTGGAGAGTAGGTGTTGCAACTCCTCTCAGGCTCAGGGCCAAGCTGGCACATGGAGAGATTCAAGTCTCTTGGATGTACACCTAGAAACTCCAGCAAAAACTATAAGTTCCAATAAAGGGACAGAAAAGGCATATGTAGAAAAGTCACATCTAAGTCCAACTTTGGCACACTCAGGAGCACAATCTCAAAGTAGGGTCCACTGGCAAGGCACCAAACTCTGGAACTATCTGCTATGACTGTAGGACTTGGGTCTCCCAGAGCCATAAGGAGCCCCACTCTTTGTGGTAGTGTCTACTTTGGCCATTTATGAGATCCTGCTGAGATGTGCATAAGTGTTAGTTCTTTGATGACCTCCCAACTCACTTTGAAGTCCCTTAGCCATATGAACTAATTTGTCTTTACCTTTTTTCCCTTTTATTCAAGGTTTTTTCCACTTGTATCAGTTGTATCATCTGGTACTTGGATGAGCCAGGGAGGCTCATCCCTGTGAGGCAGTCCCTAAATGGGGGAAGATAATACATCTATATGCTGAGTTTGGCTTAGAGAGAGGTCACATTTGAGCAACAAGTATTCTCTCAGGAGGTAACTCTTAAGCACCCTACCACACTAGACCAAGTTGCAAGTTCAAAAGCAAGAGGCACATAAGCATAGTCTCCAATATCAAGGGTCCATCAATGGACCAACCTTCTTTACTAGTTATTGCCCCTGTACTTGGGGGAATGTTGCTGTTCCATTAGAGAATGTGGCAGAGCTCCCCAGGATGGAGATTCAACAATCATTCACCTGTTCTTTGAATCTTTACCCACTGTGTCAAAGCCCCATGGACATTTGAACATATTAATATATCTTCTATATTTGCCCAGGTGAACTTCCTCCCATATATCTCCCATCACTGACACACCACATCATTGATCCACCTCTGGCATAGTTGTAACCCTCCTATGATCCAAAACTTCTTCAAAAGTAAAGCCAAGAATATTGCCAAATTTGACTAATAGGAAAATGAAATAATAATAATAGGTTTAAACATAAGAAAGAAAGTACCTACTAATTTAGAAAAACTAAAACAAAAATAAAGTGAAAAAATCGATTATTAAAAAATGAAAAATATTTTAAAAAATGTTTTGACATTTTGCCTTTCATCACTGTAATATCTGTTGTCCTGTATGTATAGTGGCATTTTCTTCCATTTCTTCACCAGAGTCTCATTTTGTAAAATTGCATTCAAAGAAGTTTAGTTTACAGTAAAGTTTCATACAGAATATATACCCAACATCCTCTCCCTTTTCTCCATTCACTATTAATAACCATTTTACATGTAGATTGTACCTTTGTTACAACTGAAGTATAAATATTGAAACATAGCTACTAAACATAGTCAATGGTTTACATTATGGTTTACATTTTAAACCATTCATTTTTATAAATTTTTGAAGAAATTTAACATGGCTTGTATCCGTCATTGTAAGATCATGCAGAACACTTCCATGAATACCCCCTTTTCCATCTATTCTATTCCTCCCTCCCCCTCCCCTTATTGTCCATGGTGAACACCAGGCCTCACTCATTGAAGGAGAAAGTTCATAAATATTTCCTACAATGCTGAGGGATTGACACACTAGTCTGCTCACCCCTATTGGGAACCACCCATGCTCTTAAGAGACACTTTCCCCTCTGCTTGAGAACATATTGAGCCTCCCAAGCATGGGATCGCAACTCTTACCCACTCATTATATGGGTCTCCTCCCACTGATACAGCACACTATGACAAAATGATCATTTGCATATTCTCTTGAAGACTGCCCCAGGTGTGCCCTGTCCCAAATGCCCACCCTTCCAACACCCTAAACCAGTAACCTTTCTTTGTCATATTGCCAAAAGGATTTTCTCAACATTGTTGTTTCACCCACGTACCCACCAATCCCCAGTGTTTCCTGCTCCCTTCCCCACCCCACCCCCAGTCTGATGGACCAACCAAACCATCCTTTCCACATTAATCTCTCCTCAAGTTTGCACCACCCAATCCAGTAGAATCCTTACACCCTTGTTATATCCCTTCATTGCCCAACTACTCACTTTAACCTTATTGTAGATTTTGCCCATATGGGCATTTTTTCACAACCTTCTTTTCTCTTTCTACTTCCTGTAAACCTATCTTTCAGTCTGTAACTCTCTGAGTCAGCTTTATTTGTTTAATTCATATCAGAGAGGTCATGTAATATTTGTCCTTCAATGCCTGGCTTGCATCACTAAACACAAGGTCCTCAAGATTCATCCATGTTATCCCACGTGTTTAGTACTGTGTTCCTTCTTACAGCTAAGTGATATTCCATTGCATGTATATACCACAATTTGTTTATCCATTCATCTTTTGATGGGCATTTGGATTGATTTCAACTTTTGGCAATAGTGAATAATGCCTCTATGAAAATTGGTGTGCATATATTTGTTCATGTTCTTGCTTTCATTTCTTCTGGATATATACCCAGCAGTGGAATTGCTGGGTCATAGGCAGATCTATAGCTAGATTTTTGAGAAACTGCCAGACTGTCCTCCACAATGGCTGGACCAATTTACATTCCAATCAGCAGTAGATGAGGGTTCCCATTCTTCCACATCTTCTCCAAACCTTGTAGTCCTCTGCTTTTTTAATAGCCACCAGACTAATGGGTGTAAGATGGTATCTCATTGTAGTTTTGATTTGCATTTCCATTATAGCTAGTGATATTGAACTTTTTTTCATATGCTTTTTAGCCATTTGTATTTCTTTTTTGGAGAAGTGTCTTTTCAAGCCACTTGTCCATTTTTTTATATGAGTTGTTTGTCTTTTTATTTTCCAGGTAGAGGATTTCTTTATATATGCTTGATATTAAGCCCCAAAGAGAAATATGTTTACCAAATATTTCCTCCCATTGGGTAAGCTGCCTTTTTACTTTATTGACAATTTCCTTTGAGGTGCAAAACTTTTAATTTTGAGGACATCCCATTTATCTATTTTTCTTTTGCTGCTCTTGCTTTAGATGTGAAGTTCATGAAACTGTTTCCAATTACATGGTCATGTAGATATTTCCCTAAATTATATTCCAAAGTCTTTATGGTACTGACTCTTATATTTAGATCTTTGAGCCATCTTGAGTTGATTTTTGTATAAGATGTGAGATGGTGTTTCTCTCTCAATCTTTTGGATATGGATACCCAGTTCTCCAAGTACCATTTGTTGAAGAGGCCATTCTCTACCAGTTGAGTGTACTTGGTGGCCTTGCCAAATATCAGATGACTGTATAAGTGATGATGTATATCAGAACTCTCAGTTCGGTTCCTTTGGTCTGAATGTCTATCCTTGTGCCAATACCATGCAGTTTTGACCACTGTGGCTTTGTAGTATGTCTTAAAATCAGGTAGTGTGATTTCTCTGATTTTGTTTTTCTATTTTACTATGTCTCTGACTTTTTGTGTCCTCCTGCCCTTCCAAAAAAAATTCATAGTTAGTTTTTCCAATTTTAGTAAAAAATGCTGTAGTGATTCTTATTGGGATTACATTAAACTTGTAGATAGTTTGGGTTGGATAAAGATCTTAATGATGTTTAGTCTTCCTTTCCATGAACAGGAGATATTCTTCCATTTATTTATGTATTCTTTGATTTCCTTTAACAGTGTTATGTAGTTTAGTTTGTATAAGTCATTTATATCTTTAATTAAATTTATTCACATGTATGTGATTTTATTAGTTACTATTGTAAATGGTATTTTTTTTCCTGATTTCCTCCTCAGATTGCTCATTGTTTGTGTACAGAAATGCTACTGATTATGATGCATTGATCTTACAACCTGTTAAATTACTGAATTCATTTCTATGTTCTAGAAGCTTTGTTGTAGATTTCTCAGGGATCTCTATGCATAGATATTGTCATCCTCAAATAGTGAAATTTTTACTTCTTTCTTTCCAATTTTGATGGCTTTAATATCTTTTTCTTGGCTCAGTGCCTGAGCAAGTACTTCTAACACAATGTTTAATAGGAGTAGTAATAATGGGCATCCTTGTGTTTTTCTCAATCTTAGAGTAAAATCTTTTAGACTTCACCATTGACTATAATGTTAGTTGAGGGTTTTTCATAAATATGCTTTATCATGTTCAGAAATTTTCCTTCTATTCCTATATTTTGCTGTTTTTTTTTTTTTTTCTTCAGGAAAGGGTGCTGTATTTTTTCAAATGCTTTTTCTACATCAATAGAGATGACCAAGTAATTTTTTTCATTTGATCTGTTTAAGTGAATTATAACATTGATTGATTTTCTTATGTTGAACCATCCTTGCATTGCTGGGATGAATCCCATTTGTCATGGTGTATAATTTGTTTTATGTGTTGTTGAATATGATTAGCAAGTATTTTGTTGAGGATTTTAGCACCTAGGTTCATTAGAGAGATTGGTCTGTAATTTTCCTTACTTGTGGCGTCTATGTTTGGCTTTGGTATTAGGGTAATGTTGGCATCATAGAATGAGTTAGGCAATGTTTCTTCTAGTTCTTTTTTTGGAAGAGTTTAAGCAGGATTGTTTCTGGAATATTTAGTAGAATTCACCTGAGAAGACTCTGGTTCTTGACTCTAGTTAGTTGGGAGCTTTTGGTGACTGATTCTATCACTTTACTTTTGATTGGTCTTTTGAGTCCATCAATTTTAATCCTTCATCAATGTAGGGTGCTTGTGAGTTTCTAGGAATTTGCCGTTTCCTTTAAATTTTCCTTCTTGTTGGCATATAATTTTTCAAAGTATCTTCTTATGATACTCTTTATTTCTGTGGGGTCAGTGGTGATATCACCTTCCTCATTTCTTATTTTGTGCATTTGCATCTTTTCTCTTTTTTTCTTAGTACTCTAGTGAAGGGTTTGTCAATTTCATTGATTTTCTCAGGGAACCAACTTTTGGTTTTGTTTGTATTTTCTAGTGCTTTCTTATTTTCCATTTCATTTAGTTCTGCTCTAATCTTTTTTATTTCCTTCTTTCTTCTTCCTTTGGTGTTAGTGTGTTGTTGTTTTTCTAATTCTTCCAGGTGTACACTTATGTCTTCAATTTTAGTTCTTTCCCTTTTTTAATATATGCTTTTGTGGCTATGAATTTCCCTCTCAGTACAGCTTTTCCTCCTTCCCATAGGTTTTTATATGTTGTGCTATCATTTTCATTCCTTTCAAGGTAGTTACTGATTTATTTTGGGATTTCCTCTCTGACCCACTGTTTATCTAATTGTTTGTTGTTTAACTTCCATATCTTTCTGCTTAATCTGGTTCTCTGGCCCTTACTGATTTCCAAGTTCATTCCATTGTAGTCAGAGTAATTACTTTAAATAATTTCAATCTTTATGAATTTATTCAGCATTTTTCTGTGGCTAGCATGTGGTCTATCTTGGAGAATTATCTATGTGCATTCAAGAAAAATGTATATCCCACTGTATTTTGTGTGTAGTGTTCTGTATATGTCTATTAGGTCCAGATCTTTTAATGCATTACTTTAAGTCTTTGTGTTTTTTTTTTTTTTATTCTCTGTTGAGATGTTCTGTCTAATGGTGATAATGGTATATTAATGTCCCCCACTATAATCATAGAGGTGTCTATTTCTCCACTTAGTTTTTCCAGTGTTTGCCTCATGTATTTTGAGGCACCTCAGTTAGCTGAATAAATTTTTATGATTGTTTTTTCTTCTTGAAAGATTACTCCTTTTATTAATTTATAGTGTCCAACTTTTTCTCTTACAATTTTTTTTGCATTTAAATTCTATATTGTCCAATATTAGTATAGATTTTCCCACCCTTTTTGGTTATTGTTTGCTTGTAAGATTGTTTTCCAGCCATTGACTTTCAGCCTCCTTGTTTCCCTGAGTCTAAGGTGGGTTTCTTAGACAACATATTGATGAGTCATATTTCCTCATCCTTTCTGCCAATCTGTGTCTCTTCAATGGTGAGTTTATTCCATTAACATTTAGTGCTATTATTCTCAAGGAATTACTTATATCAGTCATGTTTTTTTGGGGGACTTTTGTATGTCATAAAAAAATTATTATCTTTTTGACTTTTTAGTTGTTCTTACACTCTCCTCCAACTCTCTCTCTCTTGTTTCTTTTTTTTTTTTTTTCATTTCAACCTGCAGAACTCCCTTTAGTATTTCTTGAAGTGTATGTTTTTTATTGGCATACTCTCTTAATTTCTGTTTATCTGTGAATATTTGAACTCTCCATCATTTTTGAATGCGAGCTTTGCTGTATGGAGAGTTCTTGGCTGGAAATTTATTTCTTTTGGTATCTTAACTTTATCATACCACTGCCTTCTTGCCTCCATGGTTTCATATGAGAAATCAGCACTTAATCTTATTGAGCTTCCCTTGTATGTAATGGTTCTCTTTTCTCTTGCTGCTTTCAGCATTTTCTCTTTGTCTTGAGCATTGGACACTTTGACAAGTATATGTCCTAGAGTAGGCCTGATTTGATTTATAGTGTTTGAGGTGTACTACACTTTCTGGACATGTACCTCCATCTCCCTCAATAGGGTTGGGAAGTTTTCGGTCATTATTTCCTCCAACACTCTTTCTGTCCCCTTTACCTTCCCTTCTCCCTCTGGGATGCCTATAATGCATATGCTTGTGTGTTTTGTGTTGTTGTTAAAATCCCTAAGTTCCTGCTGTATTTTAAAATCTTTTTATCTATCTGTTCTACTATCTGTTTAATTTCAGATGTACTATCTTTCACATCACTAATTATTTCCTCTGCCTGTTCAACTCTGCACTTTTGTGCTTCCAGTGTATTTTTGATTTGTTGAATTGTGCCGTTCATCACCATCAAATCAGTTATCTTTATCTGTATGTTTACGATTTCTTCAGTATGTTCTGCCCGTGTCTTCTTAATATTCTTGATCTCTTCCTTCACTTCATTAAGTTGGTCCATGATATTTGTTTGAATGGCTTTGATTAGTTGTTCAATGTTGTGCTCATCTTCTTGGTTTTTAGTTTGTTCATTGAACAGTGCTATGTCTTCCTGTTTCCAAGTACGGTTTGTAAATTTTTTGTTGTTTTCTGGTCATCTTTTTAGCTTGATGGGGTCATTCAGTTGATTGGATTCTCTCTCTACTCTAGGGTTTTATTTAGTTGCAGTTTTTGAGTGTGTGTCAAGTTTTCTCTTTGACACTTTGTTCCTTTTATTATATTTCCTTGCTGTTGTCTATGTTCTGTTGAAGGAAAAAGATTAAGGTCAGAGAAAGCAAAAGAGGTAAGTAAAGAAAGAGGATAATAGTAATAATAATGGTAAAATTTAGAAGAGAAACCATATAAGACCTTGTAAAATGAATATTTAACTCATTTAAGCAATGTAGAGTAATAGTAATAAAAAAGTTGTGTACCAAAAATTAAATGGGAAACCGAATAGAGAAAAATATATAGAAGGAATTAAAGGGCCAGAATGATGAGGAGAGAGGGAAAGAGAAAGGAAAAAAATAAAAATATTTTATAAAAGAAAGAAAACTGGATAGACAAGATAGAAATTAAAACCAGAAAAATTGAGGACTAAACAAAAAATCATTATTGTTTGGTTTTTAAGATTTCTTTGTATTTCAAAGTAATTTGAAATCATCAAATTACCCTTCACTACTAAATAATTTAGTTGAATATTATAAATTGAGCTAATTATTTTAGTATGGTCCTTTTAATGCTTTGTGTCATTTACAAACAGTTGAAAGCATGAAATTTTATCCTTATTATTCGAACTAAATTGAAACAAATAAACCTGTAACACAAATATAAAAATATATAAAATATGAAAAACATTCCAGGGAATTTCCTTGCCCTTTCCTATTATATCCTCTTTTTGCTATCCCTTCTAAAATGCAAATATAGTCTACGTATTTATTCATTTATTATCATACCATTACCATATCCTTTTTTACTGCTCTTTACCTCATCATGCAATGGAAACTGTTTCACAGAAGCCCCTTTTATCCAAATGAAATTAATATTTTAAAATTCAACCATTTTTGGCAGTATATCAGCAGTATTTTCCTTTATTCTTTTTTCATTTTAGCCAGAGTTTATTGGCAATGTATAAAAGGTAACTTACTTTAAAAGTCATTGTTTAATCTACTTTTATTAATGTTAAAATGTAATAAAGCAATTACCCTTTTAAGTCTTGAAATTACATTTAATAAATGTAGCCCAGCAATTGTTATACTGCACCCTTACTTTTCTTCTCTACTTACTCTAAGGAACTCAAAAAGTTATTTTACAAAAATTAATCAGTGGTCTCTTAAAAAAAAAAAACTCAAAGAGGTTCTGATTACCAAGATGTTAATTACTTACAATACAAACTTCTGTAAAAGAAGACACTAGATAATATCTTTTAAGTTTATCCCTTGTAATGGTTTTCTGCTATCTCCTGCTCTTTTGAATCCATGCATAACAGCTCAATAGAAAGTGTATCTATTGAGGAATAAATAGATGTAATATATTGTTTATGGTGCCACTCAAATCTTGGCAGTGATTCCCCAAACTGGCATCCTATCAGTATCATCTGGGAAAAAAATGTTTAAATAAATTCTTGGGCTCCTTCAGACCTATTAAAGTGGTATCCCCACCCCACCTGCACCAACCTCCCTTAGTCAGTCAGCCTTACATGGTCAGTCAGCCTTGTATAATCCAAGTATTATACAAGTAAATAGTAACAGATTCAATGTTAGCTGTGGATTTTTCAAATATGCACTTGATCTTGTTGAGAATATTTCCTTTTATTCCTATCTTTCAGAGTATTTTCTTCAAGATGGATGCAGGATTTTGTTAAATCACATAGCTAGCATTTTGCTCAATGTGAAAGACTGAAAACGCTCCAGCTGAGCTTGGAAACAAGATAGAGATGGAAACTATTACCACTGTTATTCAATATTGTGCTAAAATTTCTACCTAGAGCATTTATGCAAGAAAAATAAATTAATAACATACAAATAGGAAAAGAAGAAGTAAAAGTTTCACTACTTGCTGATGGAATGATCTTATACCTAGAAAATCCTGAAAAATCCACAACAAAACCACTGCAAGTAATATATGAGTTCAGCAAAGTGGTGGGATACAAGATTAATATGCAAAAAATCATTCACATTTTATATATTATTAATGAGCAATCTGAGGTGGATGTAAGGAAAATTTTTCATTTATAACAGGGACTAAAAGAATCAAATATTTAGGAATAAACTTAATCAAAGACCTAAAGGGCTTGTATTCAGAAAACTAAAAAAACATTGCTAAAAGAAACCAAAGAAGACCTAAATAAATAGAAGGACATTCACATTAATGGTTTGGAAGACTAATTATCATTGTGGCAGTTTTATAGTATTTATGAATTCCAAAAATAAATTTTGGATTGTGTTTGTAAACGGATCTGTTTCTCTGGACATATTATATTGGATTGGATTTAGAGGTTTCACTCTTACTTGATTAAATTATGATTAAGTCTATGATTGGGCCACATCAGTAGCACATGTTGGTTGGGAACTCACAGAGAATATGACGAGGCAAAGGAGTTAGTTTGAATTTTTATTTTGGAGCACTGGGAAGTAAACACACAGAGAAGCAGATATATGAGGAGAGAGAGAAGGCTCCATTAGACCCAGAAGATGTTCCAGGAAGAAAGACAAGCCATTCACCTGACAGTTTACTGGTCTTGTGGAGAGAGCAGTGCAGTTGAGCCTTGAGAGAAATGAGCCCCAGGACAAAGATGAGACATATCCCAGCCTACAGCTGATATTGGAAGAAACTAGGACCACAGAGCCTTGGGAGGAGGAGGAAGACTGAATCCTCACACACATTGCCCACCATCTTGCATAAACACATGGCAGCAGATTCTGGGTACAAAAGCACCTCTTATGGTACTCGAGTTGGTCTTTTTAGGGCCATGTGACTGTAAACTTCTACCCCAAATAAATACCCTTTATAAAAACCAACCATTTTCTGGTATTTTGCATCAGCACCGTTTTAGCTGACCAAACCTATATTAAGATGTCAATTCTTCCCAAATTTACCTACTGACTCAATGGAATTTCAATAAAACTTTCAAAAGCAGTTATTGCAGAATTGGAAAGGCCATTTATCAAACTTATTTGGGAAGGTAAGAGGTCCCAAACAACATGGCACTGGCGTGAAGATAGACATGTTGACCAAAAGGATAGCCTTGTAGTTCAGAAATAGATCCTCAAATTTATGGCAAGATGATTTTTGACAAGGCAGTTAAAGCTAACCCACCTGAGCCATAAAAGTCTTTCACAAATGGTGCTGGGAAAACTGGAAAGGAAAAAGTAGGACCCTATCTCACACTTTATACAAAAATTAACTCAGAATGGATCACAAAACTTAATATAAAAGATACAATCATAAAACTCCAAGAAAAAATATAGGGAAGCATCTTCAAGATCTTATGGTAGGTGATGTATTTTTAAACCTTACACCCAAAGCACAAGCAATGGAAGAAAGTAGATAAATGCAACCTCTTCAAACTTAAACACTTTTTTACTTCAAAGGACTTTGTGAAGGAGGTGAACAGGCTGCCTATTCTTGCAAGAAAATATTTGTCAACCACATATCTAAAGGTTTGATATAAATGTTATATAAAGATATCATACAACTTAATGATAAAAGGAAAATCAACACAATTAAAAAATGGCCCAAAGACTTGAGTAAACATTTCTCCAAAGAGGAAATACAAACAGCAAAAAGGTACATGAATGAATCTTCAATGTCATTAGCTATTAGGGAAATGCATATCAAAACTACAATGTGATACCATTTCACTCATTATAGAATGGTGATTAATAAAAAAAATAACAAATAACAACAGTAAATTACAAGTGTTGAAGAGGATGTGGAGAAATAAGAACACATATTCCTTGTTGGTGGGAATGTAGAATGGAGCTGCCTTTGTGGAAAGCAATTTGTTGTTTCCTCAAGAAACTAAATCTAGAACTGCCATATGATCCAGCAATCCCATTACTAAGAATATATTCAGAAGAATCGAATTCAAGGACACAAACTGACATTTGCATACCAATGTTCATAACAGCATTATTAACAATTGCTAAAAAATGTGAACAACACAAGTGTCCATCAACTGAAGAATGGATAGAAAAATGTGGTTTATACAAACAATGGAATACTATTCAGCTGTAAGAAGAAATGAAGTCAGGGGGCAAATGACAACATCGATGGTCCTTGAGGACATTATAATGAGTGAAATAAGCCAGGCACAAAAGGACAAATATTATATGGTCTTCAATAATATGAACTAAATATGATAAGTAAATTCATGGAGGTAAGTTCCAGAGTACAGGTTACTAGGAGTTAGAATGTGGGTTGAGAATGGGCAATGATGCTTAATGTATGTAGAATCTTTAATAAGGTTTGTTGTAAATGTGTTGAAATGTATAGAGTTGTTGATAATACATTATAGTGAGTAAAATTAACGTTGCTGATTTATAAATGTGATTGTGGCTGAAAGAGATAGTCTGTGGATGTAATACATCAATTTCCAGGAAGCTAGAGAATTATCTAGGGACTTTATGATGGTGATTTTGGTGGTGGATGAAACTGTGGTTAGTAGCACAAGTATAAGAATGTTCTTTTACAAAATATTATGGGTATGGTGATACATGGGAAAATTACAACTAATGTAAATTATGGATAATAGTAATATTGTCATATTTTTGCAGCAATGACAAAGAAGATACTACATAAATTCTAAAGGACATTAGGGGGATAAAAGAAGGTATGATCTTTCCTTTTGCAGTAATGAAAATGTTCTAAAATTGAGCTGAGGTGATGACAGCACAACTCTCTGATGAAAACTAGAGCCACTGAGTGTATACTTTGAATGGATTGTACAAAGCATAAGATTGTCTAACACAATGAATCCTGGGTTGGAAGAAGGACTGTGGTTAACAGAACAAATATGATTACATTCTATCATGAATAATCACAAATATGAAATACTGATATAGGGTGTTAATAATTGAGTGGTTTGGAGAAAAATACACCAAATATAAGATATGAGTTATAGTTAGTAGTAATATTTTGATGATGTTCTTTCATAGTTTATAAAACTTGTTTCATACAATCGCAAGGTGGTGGTTAGAGATATATGGGAACACTGTTTGAATATATGCATGCTTGATTTGTAAGTTCACAAGTTTTACTATATAATTATTGGTTATATGTATACATGTATAAATGATAATTTTCAAAAAAAAGTTAAATAGAGACTCGGTCGGCTTCTCTCTCTGGATGTCCTCCTTCCAGCGTCCGGCTGCAGAGCAAGAATACAAAGCTGGCATACCATCAGCTCAAATAGCAGATGAGGAAACACTGACATGTGAAATGATAGATGATACAACTTTGAAGATAGAGAAAATAGAAGAAATTTATCAAGATCAATATCCAGGGAACATAAAAAGAAGTAAGGAAATAAAATGAGAAGAAAAACTGCCAAAGAGAAAACTTAACTCACATGCAGAACCAACAGCTAAATAAAACTCTACAGCATAGAGAAAAGCTAATCAACTGAACAAACCCATCAAAATAATATGATGACCAAGAGGGCAAAAAAAAAACACAAATGACTCTGAGAAACTGGAAAACATGGACCAGTCCAAAGCACAAAATAAAAACCAGGAAGCAATGCAGAACATCGAACAACTAATCAAAGCTATCCAAATAAATATCATGGGCCAACTTAAAGAACTGAAGGAAGAGATTAAGGATATAAAGAAGACACCGGGAGAACATACTGAAGAAATAGCAAACATGCCTAAAAAGGTAATGGATATGATGGTGAACAATGGCACAAGCCAAGAAATGAAAAAGACACTGGACTCACATAAGAGCAGATTTGAACAGGCAGAGGAAAGAATTAGTGATATGGAAGATAATACAGCTGAAATCAAAGAGATTATAGAACAGATAGACAAAAAGATAGAAAAAATCCATCATGGACTCAGGGAATAAACCAATAATACAAAACGCATTAACATACGCAATATGGGCATCCCAGAAGAACAGAAGGGAAAGGTAACAGAAGGAGTGCTGAAGGAAATAATGGCTGAAAACTTTCCAACTCTATTGAGAAAGATGAATGTGCAGATCCTGGAAGCACGGCGGACCCCAAATAGTATAAATCCCAAGAGGCCAACTACAAGACATATACTTGTCAAAATGTCCAATACTCAAGACAAAGACAAAATACTCAAAGCATCAAGAGAAAAGAGAACCATCACATACAAGGGAAGCACAATAAGATTAAGTGCTGATTTCTCAGCTGAAACCATGGAGACAAGAAGACAATGGTATGACATAGTGTAAACAATAAAAGAAAAAAAATTCTAGCCACGAAATCTCTATCCAGCAAAATTGGCATTCAAAAATGATGGAGAGTTCAAAATATTCACAGATAAACAGAAATTAGGAGAGTATGTCAAGAAGAAACCAGCACTTCAAGAAATACTAAAGGAATCTCTAAAAGTTGAAAGGAAAAAACAAGGGAGAGAGAGTTGGAGGAGAGTTTAAAAACAACTAAAAAGACAAAAAGAGAAACAAAACAGCATATGACATACATTAACCCAAAGAATAAATGGCTGAAGTAAGAAATTTGTTACGAGTAATAACACTGAATGTTAATGGATTAAATTCACCAATCAAAAGACACAGATTGGCAGAATGGATAAGAAAATATG
Organism: Tolypeutes matacus; assembly: GCA_026826555.1. Lineage (NCBI taxonomy): Eukaryota > Metazoa > Chordata > Mammalia > Cingulata > Chlamyphoridae > Tolypeutes > Tolypeutes matacus. The sequence goes on from JAKSZT010054033.1 coordinate 197,629, forward strand.
ATCCATCTATATGCTGTCTACAAGAAACCCACCTTCGACCCAGGGATTCAAGGAGGCTGAAAGTGAATGGCTGGAAAACAATTTTACAAGCTAACAATAACCAAAAAAGGGCAGGAGTAACAATTCTAATATCAGACAAAATAGACATTAAATGCAAAACTATTATAAGAGACAAAGATGGGCACTACATATTAGTAAAAGAAGTAATCACTCAAGAAGAGAGAACAATCATCAACATTTACGCACCTAATCGGGGTGCCTCAAAATATGTGCGGCAAACTCTGGAAAAACTAAGAGGAGAAATAAATGCCTCTACTATTATAGCAGGGGATTTCAACACACCACTATCATCATTAGACAGAACATCTGGACAGAAAATCAATAAAGAAACTAAGGCACTCAACAATACATTAGAAGACCTGGACTTAATAGACATATACAGAACATTACACCCAAAATACAGCAGGATTTACATTATTCTCGAGTGCACATGGAACATACTCCAAAATAGACCACATGCTAGGATAGAGAACAACATTCAATGAATTCAGAAAGATTGAGATTATACAAAGTAATTTCTCTGACCACAACAGAATGAAGTTGGAAATCACTGAGGGCCAGAGAAACAGGTTACAAACAAGGATATGGAAGTTAAACAACACACTCTTAGACAAACAGTGGGTAAAAGAGGAAATCCCAAAAGAAATCAGTAATTACCTTGAAACTAATGAAAACGACAACACAACATATCAAAACCTATGGGATGCAGCGAAAGCAGTCCTGAGAGGGAATTTCATAGCCATAAATTCATATATTAAAAAAGAAGAAAGAGCTAAAATTGAAGACCTAACTGCACATTTGGAGGAATTGGAAAAACAACAACAAACTAAACCTAAAGTAAGTAGAAAGAAGGAAATAACAAAGATTAGAGCAGAACAAAATGAAATAGAGAATAAGAAAGCACTGGAAACAATAAAAAAAACCAAAAGTTGGTTTTTCAAGAATATGAACAAAATTGACAAACCCTTAGCCAGACTAACAAAGAAAAAGAGAGAACAGATGCAAATATATAAAATAAGGAATTGGGAAGCGGTTGTGGCTCAATCAGTAGGGCTCCCGTTTACCATATGGGAGGCCCCGGGTTCGGTTCCCGAGGCCTCCTGGTGAAGGCAAGCCCGCCCGCACGGCGTGGTTAGCTGACCCAGCGAGCACAAGCAGCAAGGGGGGGATAAATGAATAAATAAAAAAAAATCTTTAAAAAAAAAAATAAAATAAAATAAAATAAGGAATGAGCAAGGTGATATCACTACTGACCCTACAGAAATAAAGAGTATCATAATAGGATACTTTGAAAAATTATATGCCAACAAGAATGACAATTTAGAGGAAATGGACAAGTTTCCAGAAACCCACAAACAGCCGACATTGATGAAAGAAGAAATAGATGAACTCAACAGTCCAATTACAAGTAAAGAGATAGACCCAGTCACCAAAAACCTCCCGACTAAGAAGAGTCCAGGACCAGATGGCTTCACAGCTGAATTCTACCA